>CAUYRH010140827.1:0-17735 GCA_963574655.1 Perodicticus potto
TGGGAAATAGTTAAAATAAGAAAGTGCCAGAACAAGGGAATAAATAAGGAGACACAGTCTTTTGAAGTAATCCAATGAAAAGTAGGAATTTAAAAAAACCTATATTTGGGGCCACAGCTACGGTGCATCTTAGACGGGTACAGGCAAACCTTACTAAATGCAGAATACAAATGTCTTCATATAATAACTGAGAAAATGCCAGGAAGGCTATGTTGATCAGCTTGATGAAAATAGTGAAGATTGTGTGTGAAGCCAGCACATTGTACCCCTTGATTGCACTATTGTACACAGCTATGATTTAATAATAAAGACAATTTTAAAAAATGATGATGACTTTACATCTTTTGTATTAACCTGGATGGAGTTTAAGAACATTCTTCTTAGCAAAGTCTAAGAAAGGAAAAGAATGGAAAAGCAAATATCCAGTGAACTCAATACTAATACAAAGCCCATAGACTAATTCACTCCTACAAGGAGAACAACTCAGTTCAAGTTAGGGAGAGGGGTAATGAAGAAAGGAGATGAGGGAAGGAGGGGGGATTTCTATGCTCCCACTTAATGGGCACAATGTAGGGGCATAGGGCACAGCATTTGTGTGGGGGCCACATCTACAAGAGGGACTCTACCTAATAAATTCAAATATTGTGACCTGGTTGTTTGTACCCTTACATTAATCTGAAGTAAAAATCAAGCAATGAATAAAATCATGTACATATTCTGCACATTATTGTGTGATCGATTCACATTGAATTATTTTAAGATAAAATTAAATATGTTGAAAGAAAAGATTTTAGTTACAAAAGCAATAGAAATATGAAACAGTAAGAAATGTACAGGTCCAATGTAAAAAAAATCTGTCGAATATACTAAATAATAACTTGAACAGATGGAAATAGATCTTTTAAAACATAAACATAAGATCTAATATCATAGAGCTGTCAAAGGGATAGTTTAAAATAACCAATTTGTTAGTATTTTCTCTTAAATTTATAATGTATGTGTGATTTTCAGCTTAATACAAAAAGGTAAAAGATCAATCTTAAGTGCTTTCTTTATTCCCATGAAATGCCTCCTTTCATTCTCTAGGCTTTCTTTGAGAAATGAAACTAACGTCAGTCATCTGATTCCCTCCTGCTGCCCACCTGGAGCAAAGGAGCACTCCAATCCAGTGTCCTTCCCAGCAAGGCCCTCTGGGTGCATTTCTAACAGCCGGTTCTGCTGTAACCAATGTATTTAAGGAGTGTGAAGAGGCACTGGCCCCATCTCTGCTCTGATTTCCTAAGTAATGTCTGTGAATATAGACTCTTCCCAACCTGACTTCTTAACTGAGAAAGTGACATGTTTGGAAAGAATTTTAAGTGACAGTGTTTGTCAAGCTGGTTGTTTAGTAAACTCTGCGTGCACCACTACATAAGAACTATCTTAATGAAAGTTAATTGGTGCATAATTACAGTCAACTGCCTTTGAAAAAGATCCCTTAATGTGTAGACTGAAGGACGAGGCCCTTACAATAAGCCAAATTTCAAGACACACTCGCTCTGCCGCCAACACAGAAACCATTCTTCTGGGCTGCCCTGTGTGAAGAGTAAACCTAGTTCAGATGTTCACAAACCTCTCGTGGACTTTAGATAAAGCAATTCTTTTAGCAAAAATTACTTTTATTTTGTATACTTCACATATACAACAGTGGGTTTTGATATACATGTATATGTTTAAATGATTACTCCAGTCAAGTCAATTTCCATGTCCATTGTCTCCCGTAGATAAGTAGTTTCGCATGTGTGGTAAGAGCTAAATCTACTCTTGTAGCAAATTTCCAGTGGACAATACAACAAGATTAACTGTAGTCTACATGCTGTACTTTAATTATAACTTTGAACTCTTTGATCAGCACCTCCCTGCCTTTCTCCACCTCTGGTAACTACCTTTCTACTCTGTTTTTATGTATTCAACTTTCTTTTATTTTTGGATGCCACATGTAACAGATCATCTGATATTTTTCTTTCTGTACCTGGATTATTTCACTTAGCATAATGTCCCCTGGGTTCACCCATCTTTGTAAGGCTGAATGCTATTCAATATTGTGTGTGTGTGTGTGTATTTATGCTGCAATTTCTTTATCCAGTCTTCTGTTGGCAGACACTTAGTTTCCATGTCTTGGCTATGTGAGCAATGCTGCAGTTAACGTGGGTGTACATGTATCTTTACAAAGTGCTGGAAAGATACTCAATTTGGGGGGTATATATGAAGAAGAGGAGTTGCTGGATCATAGGAGGGTTCTATGTTTAATGTTTGAGGAACCTACATACCTGTTTTCCATAATTGCCCCACTATCTCCCTAGTAACAATGTGCAAAGGTTCATCTCTCATCTTTTTGATTATAGCCATTTTAACAGGCATGAAGTGATATCTCATTGTAATTCTGAATTGCACTTTCCTATTTATTACAGGTGTTGAACCATTTTTCATAAACATATTATTATTTTTTTTTTTGAAACAGTCTCATTATGTAACCCTGGGTAGAGTGATGTGGCATCATAGCTCACAGAAATCTCAAACTCTTAAGCAATTCTCCTGCCTCAGCCTCCCGAGTAACTGAGACTAGAGGTGCCTGTGAGGACCAGGCTGGGCTTGAACCCAGCAGCTTTGGTGTATGTGGCTGGTGCCCTACTCAGTGAGGCACAGGTGCTGAGCCATGAAGATTTTATCTTATGTTTTCTTCTGAAAGTTTTATTTTTGCAAGTCCTAAACTTAGGTCTTTAATCCATTGTAGTTGATTTTTGTGTATGATGTAAAGGTCCAGTTTCATTCTTTCACATGTGAATATCCAGTTTTTCCAACACCATTTATTGAAGAGACTATCCTTTCTCCATTGTGTCTTGTTGGTGCCTTGTAGAAAACTAGTTGACTGTGTGTGCCTGAGTATATTTGGGGGCTTTCTTTTCTGTTCTATGCTTATTAGCCTATGTGTCTGTCTTTATGCTGGTACCAAAATGTTTTAATTACTATATTTTTGTAATATAATTTAAAATCAGGTAATGTGATTCCCCTAATTTTTTTTTCTCAAAATTACTCTGGCTATTCAGGGTCTTTGTGATTCTATATAAGTTTTAGAAGTATTTTTTTTCTATTTCTGTGAAAAATGTCATTAGAATTTTGATAAGCTTTGCCTTAACTCTGTATATCACTCCATATTGCATAGACATTTTAATAACATTAATTCTTCCCATCCAGGAACAGCCAGATATCTTTCCTTTTCATTGCGTCTTCTTTAATTCTTTTTCAGTCAATGTTTTATAGTGTTCAGTATACAGATCTTTTAGCTCATTGGTGAAATTTGTTCTTAGGGATTTTATTTTATTTTTTTTTTATGCTATTGTAAATGTGATTAAAGCTATTCTGATTCCAGCCTCATGGCAGTTAGTAAAAACAACGAACAATCAATTTGGTGGTGAGCTGCTTAATATTCTAAAGTATGTTGAAATTTGACTCCGGCAAAAACCAGTTAATTCTACTTTCTCTCTGTTCTTAACTTCTTCTTTTATAAAAAAGGAGAAGATAGGGTGGGTGGGAAGATGCTCGCCCAGAACAAAAGCAGCCCTTTGTTAATTGTCTTCTCAGTGATGCAGAATGGACTAGAAAGAATGTGGTGGTTTGTCCCCATGTCTATCAGCAACAGTGTAACATGTCACAGTGCAGCCCGCAGGTGTAGGTTAGCCATAAGCCTGGGTTTCCTAATAGTGGGGGCACCAAATGCTCAAATGAATGCCCACAAAGGGCACAAAATTACTTTCCCCTAATGCTTCAAAAAATAAGATAGATCCTAGCAATGGCTGGATTTAAGCAAGAAGTTATTTTGGAAGCTGAAGATTCACTAGAAGTTCTATGAGGAAGAAGCTGGTTTTTGTTTTGTTTGATTTTGTTTAAATTTTCCAATCCATCATGGGCCCATACTTTTGAAACATACAATATATATGAGTAACTAAGCAAATAAAAATAGGGGACACAAAAATTCAAGTCCAAATATATTTTTATTAGATTCAATAGACATAAAATAATTCAGTTGAATTCCTGTTACTCAGGTTTATAAATGTTTCTGTTATAATCTCTGCAAAGACCTGCGTGAGATAGTTCCTGCTGCAGTGCTGGCCTGCGGATGCCATGCTGGATGCAACTGGACCGGATAATATGCCAAAGTATTTGCTTCTTGGATTTTCTGAGCAAACTTCACATCTGTTTCTTCTTATCCAGCTGGTGGTTGCTTTATAATATATCTTCTGTCTTCACCATAAAGATTTGAAATGCTCATAAATTTGTGAAGCCTTTGTGTTCAGGCCAGGTCTGCTTACCCCTCTGACACATTTAGATATTCTTCAAAGAATATGTTATTGCTTAAGGGATAGGATTTACTGCTCAATAAAGAAAAAACACCATGTGCTGACAGGAATATTGCTTCTTTGGTGTTCAGTTTGAATATGTTGGGTTTGGGGCAGACGAACCTTTGATAAAATCAGTGACTTCCTTTTTTCCTAACTCTCATTGGAACTCTAATACGTGTTTCAAATACAATCAATAATGGTGTGTGCAGATGAAGTAGTGAGCTTGAGATCAATTTCCTCTAAGTGGTTGTGCCTTGCCTGCCAATTGTGTTCACCTGGAAATTGAGCCTGTCTCTGAACACTCAGAATGGGAGTGGAGGGGTTTTCTTACATGATAAGTAAGTCCACTGAGTATAAGAAAACTTGATATCCCAATGCAGACCAGGCTAGGAGACGCCATCTTATTAATTAGAGTGTAGAGTTTCACAGGTTCCCTTGGGGTGTCTGGTGCGTCTCTGCACCTTGTAATGGCACATCCTAACGTATAAGATTTTGGATCATAGACACACATGCTTTGAATGCCAAGGATTTACATCATGTGAAGAAGGTGGGATATTACAGGCCTCTTTGTGGATGAATTTTCTGTTTACTCTGGAGAACAGCAGTACATATAGACTTTTGGTTAGCCCACATCTAAGTTAATTCTATATGCTATCATCCTGTAAGCATCAGCAATTTACAAGTTTTCAGGAAATTGAGGAGCAATGAAATGCATAAACGTCTAATGCTCTGCCGAACATGACTAAATCTCCTTAATGGCTTTGAAAGCAGCTCGGGATTTTCTCATTTCTCTGTGTAATCATTAAAAACAATACTTCTCACAGTGCTGGACAGCAAACACAAAAGGACAGAGGCACAAGCTGATTTTGTATTATTCTGTGACACACTCCAGCTATTTATTGAGCAAAGTTCTGATTGCTTTGTTCATAATTCAACCATTACACTGAAAATTATAGAGTTAAGGGCAAGGGAGGGTATTCACACTTTTCCATTGTAATTGTCCCATATATAAGACTCCCTGGTCAAAGAATTTACCTGGAGGGAACATTTTGTTTTTGTCATTCTGATGTTTGATTTTTTCAAATAAAAAAATTTGTAGAAAAACAACTCTAGTTCCTTATTTTCTTCCCCTTCTAAGCATAAAGAAGTGCTCTCTCATGACTGCTGGCACAACTACCAAGAATTAATTAGAATAAAATAAGGCTCTTCTGCTTACAAAGTGGTTGCTATTTTCTATGTTCTGAGACAAAAATCTTGCTTTGTTGCTCCAGGCCAGAGTGCGGTGATTTCATCATAGCTCACCGTGACCTCAAACTCCTGGGCTCAAGTGACCCTTCTCCCTCAACCTCCCAACTAGATGGGACTACAGGAATGTGTCACCCACCTGGATAATTTTTCTGTTTTCTCTAGAGAAAGGGCTTTCACTATGTTGTTGGGTCTGGTTTTGAACTCCTGGCCTCAAGCATTCCTCCCAGCTCAGCTTCCCAAAGTGCTAGAATTACAGGCATGAGCCAGCACTACCTGCCCAAGTGGTTTTTATATGCAAATTAAGGACATAAATTTATATGATCCAAGAAATGTCCAGAATGGGGTCAAAAGACAACTTAAATTCTTGCTCTTTTAAAAACATTAAAAAATCTATTTTCCTAACTATATTATAATCAATAGAAAAATGTCAACATGGACTGTCTTTTTAAAGTGTGAAGACAGAAAACTATCAGATCAAACCACATGAAATTACCATTTTTCTGGGTCAAGAATTGTCAACTACTGGCAATTTCATGTGGTTCACTTTAACAGATGATGTGGTGGAGTATTTCGACTATTTTAAAAGTTTGATTCAAAAATGGTTAGAAAAAGAGCGACTTGGGTACTTTTAGTAGGTAACCTGCAATTTCTCAGAGAAAGAATTATATTTCTTTAGAGCGATTTAAAATTAAAACAGATCTGTTTACAAAAAAGAACAGAAAAAACAGATTTTGTTCTCCCATCTTGTAGATTAGAAAAGGAAATCCAGGGATATTCAATGAATTAGTTTAATGGACTTGTATGTGGGGGTATTTTCAAGCCATGTGATGCCTTTTCTCTATATTTAAAATGATATTTTAGAGAGATACATGAAAATGGCTATTTGAAGGAATTTTCCTCTTTATTGTTGATTTTAAGGTATAAAAATATCTTTGCAAAATCTTTGCATTGATTTATGTAAGTCTTGGTGCTAGTTTTTTTTTTTTATACCTTAGAGTGAGTTAGTAATAACTCTGAGTATTTCCATTTACTATCGATTTCTAGATACATAAAACTTGGTAAGCAATTAATATCACTCAAGCATCACATCATTTGGAAAAGAGACTTACATTCCCATAGTCTTGGGAGCAGAATTCCAAAAAGACATCAAACTCCAAGTGAGTTTATTTTAATTTTTTTTTTTTTTTGAGACAAAGCCTCTAGCTGTCCTCCTGGATAGAGTGCTGTGGCATCACAGCTCACAGCAACCTCCAATTCCTGGGCTCAAGCCAGTCTCTTGCCTCTACCCCTCAAGTAGCTGGGACTGCAGGCGCCCGCCACAACTTCCGGACATTTTTTGCTTGCAGCCATCATTGTTGTTTGGTGGGCCCGGGCTGGATTTGAACCCGCCAGCTCAGGTGTACGTGGCTGGCGCCTTAGCCCGCTGAGCCACAGGCACTGAGCCAAGTGAGTTTATTTTAACTGTCCATTGAATTTGGATGTTTAGAGGCAATTTCCATTAAAATGTTGCGATAGTTGACGTTAATTTGTATTGAAATGACATATCCTGGGAGGTTTGTCAGGCTCTATTCAAGTTTAGATAGATAGTATTTGTTTTCAAAATATGTGCACTTAACTTTGGGTAACAAAAAGTCATTTTACTTCAAGCTAATAATCAAATTCTTTTTTTTTTTTTTTTTTTTGAGACAGAGTCTTATTATGTTGCTCTGGGTAGAGTGCCATGGCACCACAGCTCACAGCAACCTCAAAGTCTTGGGCTTAAGAGATTCTCTTGCCTCAGCCTCCCAAGTAGCTGGGACTACAGGCACCTGCCACAATGCCCAGCTATTTTATGTTGCAATTGTCATTGTTGTTTAGCAGGCCCAGGCTGGGTTCAAACCTGCCAGCCTCAGTGTATGTGGCTGGAGCTGTAATCACTGTGCTGCAGGTGCCGAGCCTAATAATCAAATTCTTAACAACTACACACATATTGCTCTATACTTGTAAAGCACTACTTATCAATGTCCTACTGTATTCTAACATTTTACTCTTAATTGCACTAAATCTCAAGAGTGTCTTTCAAAGAATTTTTTTTTGTTATCTCTATCTTTCTTTCACCAAACCAAAAAAAAAATCTTTATTCTATACCACCAGTGTGCCAGGCACTGCGTGAGATGTTTTTGTGCATCTTAGTTTATTCAATTGTCACTTACAGCTCTGTGAGTAGCAGTGGTCCTCATCACCTATCCCCAGGTATACAGGATACTACCCTTAGTGGGAAGGAGGGGGTTTGAAACCAGGTCTTCTTTCCCATCAGAGTATAAGAGTTTTCCTGAAATTACACACCACAGGAATAGCTAGCTAGGTGTTTGAAAAGTTCTTCATTAGTGTGTCTTAGACGTTAATGAAAACTACCAGAGATCTTGCTGAAATGCTGATTGCTATTGAGTAGGCTGGGGTGTGGCTGGAGATTCTACGTTTCTGTTAAACTCCCAGTGATGCCAATGGTGCCTGCCCAGGGACCCCCACTTAAGTGAGCTGAGGACTCACATCATTGGCTGCAGGGCCATGTAGACAATTAAAGCAGAAAAAACCTGCTTTGAAGAGAAGCATGTGTCAGAAATTAATCATACCACAGCAAGGCTGTCATCAAATGTAGTGTTATAGGTGTAGGAGCTCCTGGGGCCACAAAATTAAATAGCAAAATTAGCCAACAGCATTTTAACCTAGATGGGCTGTGCAAGACAAAAACAAAGGAATACAAGACGATCAGAAATACAACAGTCAGAGCTAAAAGGGGGAAGAGATAAGTAGGAAGGAGTGTTCTGGCATTCATGCCATGAACTACCATTGCACTGCTATGAGTGGCTTCTGGTAAATGAGTACTTTAAAAAAAGGATGCTGTGTCTGAGAATACACTTTTATTGGAATACTTATCACACGGAACTATCAAAGTTAGTCTGATTCTTTGTCTCCTTCCCAAATAAAGGCAGAGATTATGTTTGCTCCCTTGCCTGTGAATGAATGACAGCCCAAACATTTCCATGGAGATCAAGCACACTAACTCAGAAAGGTTATCCATTGACCAGCCTTTGGATAGTAGAGATAGGTAACATTTAATGTGTTATCCTACAAGTAGCAGCATTAACATTGTCTGGAAACTTATTAAAAATGCAAATTTTATGGTGCCTACCCCAGATTTACTGAATCAGAATTTGCATTTTAGCAAGATCTGTGGGTGATTCCCATGTGCATTTGAAATGCACAGATTTAGTAGGAAAAAGGAGTCTGGGAGAAAGGCCCAATGGGTTGATATGTTTTGATGGGAACACGGAGAGGTTTGGAAGAAAAGAAGACTTTTATTTATGGGCTTTCCAAAGAGATGAAGCCAAGAGAGCGTGGAGATACCAGCTTAACTGAATGAGAGCTGCAAATTCAAAGCTACTGCTTAGAGCAGAGAAGAGCTGTGTGGATAACCTTGTTAACTTGGACACGTCTGACAATTCTTGGTGGCTTAGTAGTATTGCCCCTCAGAGCCAGAATGTCTGTGCTGTTTCTTCCCTGGCAGCATCAATAACCACACAATGCCAAGTCCAAACATGAGAGAATTTGGAGCTCCCTTCAACAATAGTGTCCGCTATTCCTGGGTGACCTGAATCCTATACCAAGCAAGGCACCTGTGGAGAGTTAAAATGGTTTAAGAAAAAAACACTGGAAGGTTTTTATTTCTTTGTAGAAAGTTCCCTTTTAAGGACATCTTAATACTCATTATCTTAAACTGCAACGTCAACAAGATCACAAGCAGCGGAGGCAGAAAGACAAACCAACTGCCTACAACTCCTCTTGGCCTCTTCTGTCTCATGACTAAGCACAGCACCATGACTGGTTCACAGGCTCTGCTCATTAGCGTCTCCTGCGTTACCAGCCATTCCAAACAGCTCAGGATTCTGGACTTAGCTGGGCAGTTCTTTGGGCCTCAGATGGTATCTGTTTGTGGTTAACTGCTAGCGTGGCTGGGGGCTGGCTGTTATCTCTGTTCCATGTGGGCTCCCTCAGGCTAACTCAGGCTGGTTCCTATGTGAACTGCAGGTCCCAACTGTTCGGCAGGTACCGCTGGTGCCCCAGCTGAAATCAGCACACCATCACTTCTTTAGCATTCCACTGACAAAAGCAAGTCATATGGTCATCTTAGACTCAAGCGTGGAGGAATAGGAAATGCTACAAGACCTCACTGCCAGTGCTGTCAGTATAAGGCGGGAAAGAACGATGCCCCTTTTCTGGCAATCAATCTGCCATAAGGACCAAATAAAGTATCAGGAGACTTCCACAGACAGGGGGCATGTTCCATTCATCTCAGTTTCTCTAGTCTTCAGGATCTGATGTATTTTGGGTATTTAAAAAATGTCTTAGAAACAGTTGAATTCATTTTGCTTTGCTCTTTAAATAAGCCTTCAAAATCTTTGACTAGAATCCAAATTTTGTTGAAGTGTGGTGATTATCATACTCACGAAGGGGATCAGATTTTGGCACTTCAAAATATGCTACATTGGCATGAGGATTATTTTGAGCTGAAGGCAGTTGAGAAAAAGCAGACTTAGAACTCTCTATTCTCCTCCAATATACATAGGTGTCCCCCTTCTCTAGAACCAAGGAGAGAAGAATAACTCTAGAGACAGCTCGACATCGGAGTTAGCACTGAAATGAGTCTATGTAAGCAAAGCTTACTAATTAGCTCCCTACTTACCATTAATTTTCCCCACATATTTACCATTCTGCAATTTACTGCTCCTACACATTTCAACCCCCTTTTCTTTGTCCAGTCACTTCTCCACAATTTATTGCCCTGTGTTAAAATAGCATATACTTCCCCAAGTCTAACCACTCCTTTGGGTTTTTTATATTAGTGCCTCTTTCCTCTGACACTCCCGTACATGTAAACTTTTTCTCTTCTTTTGTTAGTTCAACTTACAGACTCCAGATCTAACCCTAAGAGAATATAAGAGAAGTTTTTCACTCCCTAACAATTGCCCTGATGAGGATAATATTGTTCAGTTGTATATTTGACAACTTATACAAAGAGCCATGGCAAAAGAAAAGAAAAAAAGAAAACATAAAATTTGAATGGCATTTTTGGAAATGGGCCTTGTTTCACTTAAAATTTTGGACAAAACTTTCTGCATAAGTATATTTATTGTAACATCATTTATAAGGACAAATATGAGATTAGTAAAAATGTAATTTAAATTTAAGGGAAGATTATGTTATACCCATGTGAGAGAATATTAAGTATCCATTATAAAGACATTGGTGAAAATTATTTTGTAATAGAAACATTAAAACAGTATATGTTAACCCCAGTTTGATGAAAACATTTCAAATTGTATATAAAACCAGCGCATTGTACCCCATGATTGCATTAATGTACTCAGCTATGATTTAATAAAAAAAGAAAGAAAGAAACAGAATTTATGAGAATTCCTAGTTTTGCAGGACAAAGTAGAACAAAAAAAAGCAGAAGCAAAAAAGTAGCATATTTGTAACAGTTCACATATAATACAAACCAATCCAATCATAAAATTTACAACAATTGTCAATAAGTTGAGAAGCTAAAAGAAAAATTTTTCTAAAGAATCAATGTTGATCAACCATTTCAGAGAAAAAGTTAAATTATCTTTGTCTTCTCAGTAGGTAATTAAATCACAAAATTGAAGAGGTAATCAAAGAGTTTGCAGCCAAAAGATGTTTTAAGAAAAGGATTTTAGAGTTGTGCCCTGCAGTTAAGAAAATTATTTTATTTTTCTGCATTTGTGATATTTGTCAACTTTAAAATGTTTTATTTCTTGTGAGTCTTCTCTGAATCCAAATAAAGATTCATATTTATATGCAATTGTTAAATAATAATTTTTGTTCTTTTTCTGACAGAGGATCCCCCAAATTTAAAAAAGCTTCAGCCCCTGCCCAAAACCTGGATCCACTGTTGATCAGGGAGACAGGAGGGAACAGTCCAGCTTACACAGCTGGTGAGTCTTTTTCTAAGGTCCCCTGCAAAGCAAACGAGATTTAGTCCTCTGAACTGGAACCTTAGTCACAGTGGCGGCCTGGAGTGGTAGCAGACACTAAGCTTTAGTTCCATTTTTGGTTTTCTAGCAGACTGGGAAGGTTCAGACATGTTATTTACCCTTGAAAGTCAAGTCTCGTCATCAGTAAAAGGAGAATTTGGGGTTAGAGGAACTGAAAGTTCCCTGTCAGTGCCGCGTTTCCGATTTTCACGGCTACGTGTTGCTAAGCCAAGGTATTCCATTACTTATTGCGAAGAATACAGAAGGGCGACTCATGAATTTTTGATTTGTAAGTGACTGCTGCTAAGTTTATACTGATCATTCTCGTGAGTAAGTTAAACATATTCCTCATATATTATTTCACATTGTTCAATTATTCAGTAAATGCTTTTTTCATAACAGGACAAAGGTAAACTTTTGTGCTGCCCCTTCCTACGTGTACAAAGCCAGGAATTCTGCATAGAATCCAAAGCAATGGAGCTTTTCTGTTAAAACTGTATCACCACCTTTCTCTCTATATACCTTTTAAGCCACCTTACGTGTGGGATCCTATTCTATCTCCCCCAAATTCTTAGGGGGTAAATGGAGCAGAGAGAATAATTTCCATTAAATGGATCTGAAAACAAATGAAAAAAAGCTAAAACAGTTTTCTGTTCATTTTATTTGGCTAAAAAATATTGGAATGTGGGTCTTCAGATGGCCGCTCCCACTATGAAGGTCCGTATCTAGAAATAAATGTCGGGAATAGAGAGGTGAACGCCCTAGTTATCACTAGTTACTAGCAAATATTAGCCCGAAGCCCTAGGATTTCATAACAATAGGAACACAGCTGGTGGCATAACGCCCACGCGTGTGAGGGCCACACTGGGTCGTGCTGGGAACGGATCTGGAATTCGTTTTAAATATTAAAGGAAAAAGGTAATTGAGAGCAGCCAGTCCTGTCAGGTAAATGGAACGTTGTCCTGACGACTCCTGCCAGCACCAGTGCACAGCCACATGCATTGGGCAAGCGACTAGTGGCCGCCACTAACTCGAGGTCTACGGAGCACAGGGGACGCTCCCGGGCGAGGGCTGGCCAAGGCCGGCTCATTCCCACTGATCTGGTCTGCAACGGTGCGTGCGATGATGCAGCTTATTCGGACGGAGTCATAGAGGCCCCACGAGGAGGACGCATGCACGCACGCACACCCCGCACCTGGGCCCCTCCGTGCGTGCAGACCTGCTCAAGAGCCCCTGTTCAAATATTGATCAACAGCATCTGTGTCACAACATCCTCAACGCGGGGGGCTCCGCTGAAATGGGAGCTCCCCTGAAACTCCGGGCTAAGGCTCCTAGGAAGTGTCCAAGAATTCGGCTAAAAAGATGGGACGGTTCACAGGTGGGCGCACAGACCCCGGGACGCTACTTTGATCAGGGGCTATCTTGCAATATATTATCAGCTGTTTCCTTTTAAATACATAGCTATTTTTGAAACCTTGGCGAGACAGATGCCCGGAACACACTTTAGACATGTAGGTGACATGGACTTGGCTTTGGGCGCAAGACCTAGAAGTCAACTGAGGCCTGCTGTTGCCAGGACCCACTTGCCCGTGGGGTCTGTCTAGCCCAGTTGTCCTGCACTATCTTCCCTGACTACATCAGGCTGCTTGAGACTCTTTTTTTTGTTTTTTTGTTTGTTGTTTTTTTGAGACAGAGCCCCAAGCTTTCACCCTGGATAGAGTGCGGTGACATCACAGCTCACAGCAACCTCCAATTCCTGGGCTCAGGCGAGTCTCCTGTAGCAGGGACTACAGGCGCCCGCTACCATGCCTGGCCATTTTTTGGTTGCAGCCGTCATTGTTGTTGGGCCGGGGCTGGATTCGAACCCACCAGCTCAGGTGTACGTGGCTGGTGCCTTAGCTGCTTGAGCCACAGGCGCCGAGCCCCGCTTGAGACTCTTAAGGTCCCCGATGCAAAAAAAATTTCAGTCTTCATTAACACAAATAAAATTCAAATATAGTCGACGTGAGAACTACAGTATCCACTTGGTGATTTAGCTTCTCAGGGATTTTAATGAGGGAAAAACACGTCTCACCTTTATTATCTGCCCAAATATTGATGTTTAAGAGTCTCTTCCTACCTAACATCAAATAACTCTGGCAAAACTACACTTTTTAGAGTTCTCCGTACATGTGTGCAGCTTCGTGCCCTTTGTCAAAGACCATGTACAGCTATTAAAAAGGAAGAAAGGGATGGAGCAGGAACGATAGCTTGTGCTCAGAGAATGCCATTCGAATGCCAGGGTGTGCACCACCAGGTGACACCTAAACCGGCCTACAGCCCCAACAGGTCAGATTAGAATCCTCATGTCACAGATGAATAAACCAGTGCTCTAATATGGATCAGATATTTGTCCTCTCCAAATCTCATGTTGAATTTCAAACCCCAGTGTTGGAAGGGGAGCTTAACGGGAGGTGTTTGGGTCATGGGGTGGATTGCTCGTGAATGCCTTGGTGACCTCCTGTGCCACTGGCTGAGTTCCCCCTCTGTGAATCGGTTGTTAGAAAGTGCCTGGCACCTCCCTCCCCTTTCTCTCTTGCTTCCTTCCTCTGTCGCGTGATGCCAGCTCCTCTTCCCCTTCTGCCATGAGCAGAAGCTTCCTGAGGCCCTCACCAGAACCAGATGCCACCAACATACTTCTTGTACAGCCTGCAGAACCATGAGCAAAATCATCTCCTTTTCTTTATAAATGGCCCAGCTTTAGGGATTCCTTTAGAGCAGCACAATGGGCTAAAACAGGCTCCTGAAGGTGAAGCAACAGAGGGCCTTGGTTCTTGTCGGCTCAACTCCTAAAACTCATCTCCAGAGCCCAAATCTGTGAGCTGTGTTTATGACAGCTAACACCCTGTCAAATTCCAGGGCTTCTTTGGCCCTCAGCAAATGAGATCGGTCTGCGTTTGCAAATTGCTCAAATGTTCACGAGTCTGACATTTCACCACAGGAAGGCAGACTCATAAAATATTTTACATAATAGAACAGCTGATAAAGGCTAATCTTCTAGACAGGACCCAAAGAACAGGCCGTTCATTATTTTTCTAACTGTTCCTTAACGTTAATGAACCTTGGTCAATGTTCCAGTAGTGGCATAAGGAATCTGGAAATTGAAATCAAAAACATGGCTATTTTCCATGATTGTACGGTGTTCTTAAGATTTGCCATTTAACTTTACTATGTTCTGCATTCCTTATCTATAAAATGGATACAGTGAGTCTGCTGAAGGTAGGACATGAATGCTCTTAGAAAATAGGATGCAGGTGGGTGATGCCTGTGGCTCAAAGGAGTAGGGCGCCAGCTCCATAGGCCAGAGGTGGTGGGTTCAAACCTGGCCCCGGCCAAAAACTGCAAAACAAAATAGGATGCAGATGTTTCAGCTTTCATCTAAGAAATGCGGGCATGGTGTGAAGTAGACACACACTCACATGATAATAGCTGATGTTCACTGCTGACCGTCCCTTTACACAGGCTCTGTACAAAGTGCCCACAACCATCACCTGGTTTACACCTAATGCCGTGAGATAGACATTAGTATTATTTCCATTTTACAAATGGGAGAAAACAAGGCACACAGAGGTCAGACACCCTCTAAGACACATAGCTGGAAAAAGGCAGATTAAGGTGGGATTCCAACCCAGATGTTTCTTTTCAGAGCCCGGGCTATTAACTGCTATCCTCTGCAACTTCCCACATGCAGACATGGTCATGCCTCACTTCACGACAGGGACGTGTTCTGAGATTTCATCTTTACACAAACAACGTGGAGTTCATTTATACAGAGCTAGATGGCATATATATTTTCATATGGGAAGCCAAATATCCCAGCACTGTTACTGCGTAACAATCATTTCCCTTATTGGATCCGCAATGCTAATATCAAGTGATGCCATTATAGTCTTATGGGGCCACCATTGTACATGTGGTCCATTGCTGACACAGGCATTGTTATGCAGTCCATGACCATGTAAGAACGACACTGGAGGCATTACATAAACAATTAGGTTAATCATCAGAGAGTAAGAAGGTTAATTATCAGAGGGTAAGCCTTTGGCTCACACACCCTCTAGCAGATTCCAGTTCAAGCACACACCTCGGGACATCTCTTCCTGGAAGACAGTAGCCTCCTTAGTCCCACACCTGGTGGGTAATGTCTCAGTTTCTGCTATTTCCCAACCAGTCTCTCCATTTCCTCCCTTCAACCACCGTCCCCCTCTGACCTTTCCCTCTGCTGACACTCAGTGGCTTACAGTATCTACCCACACAGTTCCTCCCACCTGACACTGCCAGGAAGCCTTCCTAAACCCCACGATCACCCTCCTTGAGTTGAGCCCTTAGAGCAGCCTGAGGGATTCTCTGATCCTGCAGAACCCCGTCCAAGCGACTGTCTTTACTTCTGATTTGTTCCCTGTCATAGGCACCTCACGGGCTGCACTGGGTTTTCATCCGTTTTGTGTCTTCAGAACTTCATCCTGCCCATGTTCAAGTTTGTAAAGTAGTAAGTCTCTAAAAGTTGTTAGACAGTGGTATCTTGGATTGAATCCAGGAAGGGATGAAGGACATTCTCATGGAAAAACAGGTAAAATCTGAATAAAGCCTATAGTTCAGTTAAAATTATTGTACTGACTTTCATTTTCTAGTTTTGATGAATGTGCCATGGTTATGTAACAATGTCAGCGTTAAAGGAAGCTGGAAGAAGGGTGTGTGAAAACTCTCTGTATCACCTTTGCAACTTTTCTGTAAATCTATGACCATTTCAAAATAAAAAGTTTAAAATTCAATTTTAGATGCTTTTGTACCATAGTTGTTAAGGCTGCCTTGCACTCAGGCAGACCTAAGCCACCCACTGCACACACTGTGTGATGTGAGGCGAATCCAGGCCATACATTCTCTCTGACCCTCATTGTTGAATGGCCTGCCCCAGTGGAAGCATTCAATAATTGGCAGTTGGCTTTGTCATAATGAATGTTATGTTCATAATAATATAGTATTATTACTCTCACAACTTATCAAGAATATGGCCTGAACTTTCCTTTTTAAACTCAGCTCTCACCGCATGCCTCCTGGCATCCCACACACACTCATCTACTCCACAGACGTTCTCAGAGTTGCAGGCGTTAACCGGCACTGGGGACATGGCAGAGAGCAAAACACAAAATCCCTGCCCTAAGCAGCTTACTTTCTAGAGGGAATCGATGTCCAGTAGAACCTCCATAGTTAACCACCTCCCTGCACTGACCACCTCCTGAAGTTGACCTAATTCTCACAGACAGGACATGTACTACAAGTATGTATCAGTATCAGAGGCCTAGTTCCTCATGTTGACCTCCTCTGTGTGTTGACCAGTTTGTACCGTCCCTGGGGTGGTCAACTTACAGAGGTTCTACTGTAAAATGTATGATAGACTGGTTTTCAGAGTGAGTTCTCAGTCAGCAGCATTAGAATCACCAGGGAACGTCTTAGAAAAGCAGATTTGGGGGCCCTCCCCTGGAACTACTGAGGCAGAGCTCTGGAGGGGGCCCAGCTGATTGTCCTAGTAAGCCCTGCAGGTGATCCTGGCAGGGACCCAGATTTAGGAACCACTGATACAGTGTGTCAGTGATAGTATTTTAGAGAACAGGCAAGTGGGAAATGGGGTGGAGTACCGGGGTGGGGAGGCAGGTTGTGATTTTAAATAGGGTGGTCAATAAGCCTTACTCTTGGCTTGGCGCCCGTAGCTCGGTGGTTAGGGCGCCGGCCACATACACCAGGGCTGGCGGGTTTGAGCCCAGCCAGGGCCTGCTAAACAGCAATGATGACTGCAACAAAAACCAAACAATAGCCAGGCATTGTGGCGGGCACCTGTAATCCCAGCTACTTGGGGGGCTGAGGCAAGAGAATCGCCTAAGCCCAAGAGTTGGAGGTTGCTGTGAGCTGTGACGCAACAGCACTGTACCGAGGGCGACAGAGTAAGACTCTGTCTGAAAAAAAAAAAAAAAGTTGTGGGGGTGACATAACACCAGAGCAGGGGGATAGAGGAGGTAAGTTCAAGAGATTTATT
>CAUYRH010140828.1:0-33162 GCA_963574655.1 Perodicticus potto
ATAGTTCAGATTGTATATGAAACCAGCACATTGTACCCCTTGATTGCACTATTGTACACAGCTGTGATTTAATAATAAAGACAATTAAAAAAAAAGAAGTATCAAATATCCATACACACATGCATACACATGAGCATGGACACATGCACAAGCCGGCTGCCTCACACAAGCACACGTGTACATAGCATGTGTGTGCACACACACACCCAGGCATTACACCCCAGTTTCCTGCGAAGTCCTCTACATGAATCTATCTCAGTGCTTTTCTGGTAATGACTTATAACTTAATTGGAGCATGAACCAGAGTTTTTGCATCAGACAATGTTAAATGTGCAAATACAGAAGCAGTTGTCCCACTTGTGGACAAAGGTTGTCTTCTCCAAGGGCCCTCAGGCTCCTTTAAGCAGGTAACCATTGATATCAAGAAAAGCCACTTTCATTTCCAGGGCGTGCTGCAACTATTTGTCATCAGCTTTCCAAAGTTTCTCTACTGACAATAATGAGTCAATAATGGGTCATTTTTGTCACATTCATTTGTATGTTTTAATCAACTGTCACCCTAATTAGCCAGAGTAGGAATTCTATCTTCTCCACTCTGTAAATTTGTAGAAGAGAATTGAAATCAGGGCCTCCTGAGCCTGTATATTTTGGTTATATATGATGAGGCCATGAATTGGCAGCTAGAAGAAGAAAGGAACTTAATTTCCCAAGCATAGATCAGAGACATCCCTGAATAGCAGAACTATTCCTGCTAAATAATAAAAACTACATCGTGGGATCAAATGAACTTCACCTTATTCTTTTACTGGTAAGATCATTCAGAGAGAACTGGGCCCAACTTATGTTTTTTGCAGGACTGATCATTTGTGTCACATGACTTCTCTGGGAAATGAAGACCCAAACTCAAGGGTTTGTGTGAAAAGCCTTTTTAGCTAAGTCTAATTCTCCCCACCCTACACATAAAGAAACAAATGTTTCAGGGTATAAAGAGAGATTTGTACACTGAAAAGTGCTTTACAATCATTAAGTTCTTGTTACTTCTCATCTAGAACTACTGAGACAATCTCTCATTTTTCTTTCCACTGCAGCTACATATAAGTGTAACTTACACCCTGACGACAACACAAAAAGACATTTAACTTTGCGACTGGGGATAAAGATGCGTCAACCGTAGTAAGGGGAAAAAGAATTTCCAAGGGAAGGAATAACTAGTGCTCTTATTTTGATGGAAAGATGATTAGAGAATTGAGCCTTCTGTCACTTGTCTGCAAACTTACTGCTGATGTCCTCATTGTAAAGCAGCTGAAGGTCATTTTAGGGAAAGGACAGCATGTCACAACAATAGGGAGGGACTCCAAGATTCAGATGCTGGAGATTCTTCACAGGCAGAAGTGACTGTGCTAAAATTAAAGAAGAATTCTCAGAGAATTAAAGACACCACCACTACTAGAGTCTCAAGCTTGACTGTGCCTCAGTATCCCCAAGAAGCCGTGTTACAAACATAGATTTCTGGTCCTAACCACAGAGTTTCTGATTCAGGAAATCTTGGGGAGGGCCTGAGAATTTGAAAGTCTAACATATTCCCTGGTTATTGCATGATGCTGGTCCAGGGCACACTTTGGGGAGCCCCTTCTACTGGGTTCTGTAGAAGTGACGAACATCTGGGGAAGAAGAAGGGACAGGCATTTCTCCAAAGTTTCCTCCACAATCTGTAGCGTGGTATGAGGAGGGTTCAGACCAGTGCATGAAAAAGGAAGGAGAAAGGAAGGGCTGGGGAAGGACTGGATAAATCAGGAGACGCACACCCCTTCCCCCGCTTCTTACTGATAGACTCATGAACTCATTGATATTTGCTCATCTTCACACACCTAAAACGTGTCTCTTTACCTCCCAAATCTACCCTTTTGTTGGTAGGCTGTGTCCACATGCGAGAGCCGCAGTTTTCAATGCGAATGCTGTGGCACACTGCCGTGCCAGGAGAGGACCTTAGGTGTGCCACGAAAGTTTCTAAAGATCATTAATTAAATTATTTTCAAAAGAAATTGAAAGCACAATAAGTACATTGTTGTTTTTTTGTTTGTTTGTTACTTTTTTTGATCAAAATAATTCAAGCACGCCACAGGTTCAACTGTGCCATGAGACAAAAAAAGGTGGAAAAACACTGCCCTAGAGTATAAGGACGAGCAAGTTTCTGTCGTCCCAAGTAACTCTAAATCCCTGAAATCTGCCTTTCCAACAAATCGGGTTAATGAAAATATCTCAGGTTGCAGAGGAAATGATCAAGTAGGGAAACCGAGGCCAATTGTGACATCCAGTCATGCACGTCGGAGCCACGCTGGGTGTCCCAGAGAC
Organism: Perodicticus potto; assembly: GCA_963574655.1. Lineage (NCBI taxonomy): Eukaryota > Metazoa > Chordata > Mammalia > Primates > Lorisidae > Perodicticus > Perodicticus potto. The sequence continues at coordinate 2,353 of CAUYRH010140828.1, forward strand.
CTGTTCTTGCCGCAGCCTGACAGACAGCTGTCAGGAGCTTAATGTTGGCAGGTTCTGGAAAACACGCCCAGCCCTCAATTCATCAGGCAAATCGTGGCTTGTTAGCCTGTCAATTATTTTCACTACGGTGCCAGACTACTTTGGGTTCTCTCCTCATACACACAAAATATTTTGTGTTAGGAGAGAAACCCTTTGGGGAGTCAATCAGAGGCCTGTGGCTTTGTACTTCTACTTATTTATTTATTTATTCATTAGTTTCTTGGATGTTAGAGGTAATTTGCAGTTCACAGGAAGTAAAAGAATAATCCTTCTATCTAAAAGTACTCAAGGAAATGGGCTAAAAGCATGTTTGGTCGGGCCAAAGGGGCCCCCCCTTTATTCCCTCAGCATGTCCCAACTTTCGCAGAAGCCTCACAGGAGGCTCACGGATTGGCAGACACAATCCGCCACCTCAAAGTCCTGGCTGGGAAGCTGCCACGTGACGCTTCATCAACTTCCTGTAGTACAGTGCTGCTCAGGGGCTCAGCTTCAGGAGAAGGGCTGAGAAGCCGTGTCAAGACCACCAAGGACAGGGAACAAAAATGGAGTGATGCTTTGCTTAATTAAGTCATGATCTGAGCTAGTCTTATCGGCTGATCACTCGAAGTAAAAGGAAGCTACTGCAATGAAATTCATAACTGGGACCAGGCCCAATAGCTTCTATCTCTGCAATCCAGACAAGACAACGGTTTGAGTCACTGCTTGGACATGATTCTCCTTCCAGCAATTCTCTGTGATTTGTTTTACCTGAAGACTATTCACCTATCCCGAATAATACTTTGTTCCTACATCTTGGTTTTATTCCTTTGTATTGACAGAACATACTTTCCTCCTGGCTTGAGTGATTTTTATTGCAACTTTTAAATGTCCTTCTTTAGCTGATAATTCTCTGCTTTTCTCTCTTAGATTTTCTGGGATGAGTTTGCATTATTTTAGCAAGGAGACACTAAGAACCGAGCAGAGCCAGACATATTATTTCTAATTCTGTTAATTTTACTTTATTGTGGTTTTAACAGCAACTCAGGTGAGATTTCAGCAAGGTTTGTTTGAAGCCTCCGTATAAAGAGAACAGCAAGCATTGGTCCATTTGTCTTTTCAGTGTAAAACGACACCTTCACGTTGGCATTGCAGTTTATATGGCACTACCATTGCTTTTGAGTTGTGAACAGATTAGAAGCCAGCAGCAGGATTGAGTAAGCTGATTCAGTCTGTAGAGTTTATTTTTTTACCAATAAATGGAAAGACAAAATTGAAGCAAGAGAAGCTAAGTGTTTAGAAGCTGGTGTTTTAAGATGGGAAGGAGAAATATATGAGTCTTATTTACTCACAGCCTTTTAAATTCAAATAACTGGGGTCAGGTCAGCTCAACCTCAATGTCTCCCCCTCCCACTGCCCCGGCTTTGCTAGGCAAGGAATGAACACTGGAGGAAAGAAGTCTCCCCCAGCCCCTAGCTGCTCCAGGATATGTCCTGTGTGCAAACAGAATCTACCTAAGTAATTCAAGTGTTCTGATGAGGCCTCAAAAGAAGTACAATAGTCCATTTCCCTCATTTATTGCTGTATGTGATGTTTTTCTCCCCCCTTGTAGGAAACAAAGCAGAGAGTATTCCCCAGTCATTTTCACCCACTCAACAGCAATAGGTAAACTAAAAAAAAAAAAAAAAAAACAAAATTAATGCTTCCTTCACCCTGCATGTATCATCCATTCCGACTGGCAATATCTATCAGTTTTTGAGCACTAATTATATTCCAGGCAATATTATTTGTGCTCCATCTATATTTATAGACTTTGTACTCTTATAATCCTTATGAAAACCTGTGATGTAGGTCTTGATATCCTCATTTTACAGATTAGGAAACTGGAGATCAGAGAATTTAATGACTTAACCCAAGATTATACATGCATACAAGTGATCGAACTGAGATTTAAATCAGGGTTGGTGGGGGTCTACCTGCTCTGAGTGTTCCTTCCAGCATGCATGCGAGCAAAGCTATATGGTGTCTCTCTTCTTGGGGCCACCATATGCACCCCTATTTATTCCCATTCATCTAATTTTTCTATCCCCTCAAGTCTCAACTCTATTCCCATCTCTTTCTTACTAAGGTGAGACTAAGCCACAGAGCGTAGTCCCACGTTTCTAATAATCAGTAGTTCCTCCGAAATCTGATGGTGTTTCTTTTCTTTCATTTAACGACTTTCTGTTGTTCATCTGTTCTGCAGCAGGGGTTAGACGCCTCCATAAGCTGCTCATCTACTAACTATTCCAACATTTGGAGGTTTTAATCCTTCCTGCTAAGACACACGATGACAGAAAGAGAGCCTGTTTCATCAACCACTGTATCCCCAAAGCCTAGCACAGTAAGTGACATAGTAGGTACTCAACATGTTTTTATTGAATAAGTAGATATGCAGAGGATCATTAGTAGCAGGAAGCCTGTTTTCCTAAAAGGCAAAGAAGCATCTTAGGAAAGTGATTTATGGTTGACAAGATTAATGCTTGCCCAGTGGGCCGGTGTGGGAGGGAGGAGCAGTTCTAAGTGCCACCTGAAGTGCCTTTGTTACCGTTGTCTTCTGGCCCATTACCACTTTTACTCAATAACGCTACAGAACTTAGATAAAAGTCTACGGACTGAGAATTTGTAAAGGAAATAAGTCAAAGTGTTGCTTCATTAATAGCTCTGTAAAAATACAGAGTGATGCCTCTTTTTAGCCCAAGCAAAAAATCATAACAACAAGTAGGCACAGAAAGTATTTTCCTCTCTTAAGCAGGATGCACACTCAGGAGGTGGGGATCCATGAGAGGTAAGAAGGGAGAAAATCACAGATGCCTGATTAGGAAGCCAGACTGACCCTCACATGGAGAGAGGAACAGAGGGCAACATTACAAATTACTGCTGCCATGAAGAATGCAAAGCTAGAGAAAGAATGCGGTAAGCTTTCAAGGTGGCCAGAAGACCTGCCCCATTAAGACACCACAAGACTCCTAGACTGCACTTAATATATTAAAGGTCTGTGTTGATTAGCACAAGGTGATACTCCTCAAAGCTGGCTGAGCTAGTTGTGAGAAACCTGAGGGGGAAATAGTAAGCTAAACTGTACCTGGTAGAAGAGCTAGAGTAGATATTGCTGGTTTGGGTATTTTCCTTTTTACTATTACTATGAATTTTTGTTCCTGTGTGGTCTGGGGACACTCTGGTTATACCAAAATATGTCATGACTTATGCAGAAGAATATAATCCCGGGAGAAGGTGAGAAATACTTAATATTCATTTTGATGTCTCCAAATCTTGGCAAGATGTTCTCCATTAGATCCTATTAAATAGATGTCTGAGGCAAAAATATTAATGGTGAGATAAATATTAGAAGATCATTGAAAAACACTTTAGTTTTCTTCCATGGATTTATTAATGCTGAATTTTTTTAAATGCTTTGCTTCTGTCCAAAATGTTCCAGTAATATCAATATTGATTCTGACAAATAATTATATCTTAACCAATCAAAGACCCCTAAAAGCCTTCTGTATTTTTAAAAGCGTCTCCAGTATAAATTCTATTGCTTCAGAGAATGACCTTCTGAGAGATGCAGGGTCAAACAAACTTGCCAAGAACCACATAAACACAGTACCCCTAGACATCACAAAACAAAGTAGAGGGCTCAACCTTTTCCAAAGGAAAACAGATAAAAAATGAAAACAATCTGGCCACTGCAGGGGCCCATTCATCCTCTCCTCAAATGTCAGATGCACCTAAAGCAACAAGAGCCCATTGGACTCTGAGTTGCCAGGAAACAAATCCTCTTTCTACGTTCTAATGCCTCTGTCACCACACTGAGAAAGCTGATATTCGATCTCTGTAGGAGAAGACAATTCTTAATGATGTTCCACTTCTAGAAGTTGAGATTGAAGTATTCTAAGTAATCTTGACTATGCTTTAATAAAAATGGTTGAGTATTATTTTGAGTCAGAATTGATGATAGTGGAAACTAAAAACTGATTAGCCCTAATTAGAGTCTCCCCCAAATACACAGGGACCCTAATAACATTTTGTGGGTCTTAAGTCATTTCCCCTCACCAGCTCAGCTTCTGCTGCAAATGACAAAAACCCAACTTAATCTCGATTGGGGGAATTTTTGGTCAAGTCAGCAGTGGATAATGCCAGGCTGCAGGTGGAGTCAGAGAAAACGGGTGAGGTCCATTATAAGGACCAGTCTCCTACATCAGCTTCTCCCTGGAGTTGCAACTTCTTTTGTTCAGATTGCCCTTCTGTAGAAGTTCAGAAACAGGACAGTTTACTGCCTCTCACATCGTATTTCCTTGCTTCATTCATCACCAAGAGGGATCACCTTGGACTGGCTCCCCTTGTGTCCCAGACCCACCCCTGTGCCCAGACAAATGGGTTACTATGATGTGAAACTTCTACCAGAAACACATGGTACAAGTAGAGATAGGAGGGGTTTCCAAAAGGATGAGGAATACAATTCCAGAAGCAGGAAGGGCAATAAGGCTGCTATTGATGATAGTTCATTGTTCCATCATATACTAAAATTCTGCTTCAAAATAAGAAATATTAGTCATTAAAATTAATTTAATGTGCTGTCCAAACGATTTTATCTGAACTTTAAATTTTCTTGCCTTTTATTAATCCTCCTGCCATTAATCCAGGCAATCAAGAAATTGCTGACCAAGTGCCTATAGACACAAAATAGAATCTGTAAAACATAAATACAGGCAAGTCCTCCAAGCATTTTTAAGTATCAGATGTTCTTCTATCAATGGTCTAGCCATTTTGTTTCTTGTGCCCTATACATAGTTCTTGCCTTTGCATGAATTTTGAGACTATTTTTCTGTTTTCAATCTTCTCTTGTCCCTTGTTTCAAGATCAATCTTAAAGCTCACCTTCTCCATGAAGCTTCTGTGAACAGTCTGACTGACTTCTTTACTTAGCCATGGCATTTGCTCTGCTACATGTATCTTAAATTTTCTTTATCATCAGGTAGTTTTCTCTTCTATAAATACCAGAATCTCATTTTTTGAAAATGCTTTAGGACAGAGTCTAGGCACAGAGCATGAATAAGTAAATTACACACAGCTTTCCTCTATTCAATAAAATAAATACTAAGGCAAAATTTTGAGTGTATGAAGAAGAAATAATATATATTTATCCTTAAGAAATGTCATTTATTATAATAAAATCCCTCAGTTGCAAATACATTAGGTTATTCAGTATGAAATGTCTAGACAGTTGACATCTCTGACATTTCACTGACACTTCTGTTTTTTATTTTTTATTAAATCATAGCTGTGTACATTAGTGCAAACATGGGGTACAGTGTGCAGGCTTCATATACAATCTGAAACTTCTGTTTATTTTTATTGTGAAGGTACATCCTTGTTCTTTCAAATGCACATTTTGGCTTGTGACTCTCTTTCAAATTTGTTTTTAGAACACTTTTTATGAACCACAGATAAGTCAAAATTTGCATTATTTTCAAATATGAGTTTGGTCATGGGACCAAGGCAGAACAGAAAGCCCAAAATACCAACAAAGTGTTTGGGAAGGATGTGGCTAATGAACACAAGGAATAATGATGGTTTGAGAAGTTCCATTGTGGTGATTTTAATCTTGAAAATATAGACGTCCTGAGACCAAGATGAATAGTGGAAATGAATCCATCTCAATCTATGCATGAATTATCAGCAAGGTTTGACGTTACTATATTGGACCATTTGAAACAGATCTGCAAGCTAAAGAAGCTGGTTCTGCATGAATTAAACAAGCATCAGAAGAGAAACTGGTTCAAAGCTTACCTTTTTTTCTGTCATTACATAAAAGGGAACCATTTCTATACTGTATTGTGATGAAAAATGGATCCTTTTTGACAATTTAAATTGCAAGTATCAGTGCAATGATTAGATAAAGATGAAGTGTCGGAACATGGCCTAAAACCAAGATTTTGTCAATCTTGGTCTCTGTTTGGTGATCCAGCACTGGTGTTATCCACTACAGCTTCATGAAACCTGGATAATCAATTACAGCCGATGAGGAGCTTGTTGTAATTACTCAGCTGAGATCGGTCAACAGAGACAGGCCAATCGTCTTGCAAAACTACACTTGACCACAAGTTGCCCAAACAACACTGCTCAAACTACAGAATTTGGACTTGGGAACTCTCTGTCATCCACCATCTCACCAGACCTTGCACCAACTGACTACCACTTCTTCTAGGCTTTGCACCACTTTTTTCAAGGAAAAATATTCAGTTCTCAACAAGGAGTGGAAAACACTTTTCACAATTTCATTGCCACTCACTCTCCAAGCTTCTTCACTGCTGGCACAAAAAAGCTACTGTTTTTAAGATGGCAAAACTGTGTCGATAGTTTAGGCACATACTTTGACTAATGGTACTCTTCTTGTTTGGGATGTAATAAAGTAAACTTTCAATTTGAAATTGGAAATTCATACTTAATGACCTAAATAGTTCCAAACTTACACTTATTGCAATATTCAGCATAATATCATAATTCAACCAGTGGTTACTGCATGCCATATGCCAAATACTGCATTAGGCAATGCTGGGAATACAAAGATGAGAAAGAAGGATCTGAGAATCAAGCAGAAGAGGTGTAAGAAAAAGCATGTGAAACAGCTGAATTAAAGGGTGTATTGGAGAAGGAAAGTCAGTAGAAGTGGAAGATGAGCCATTCCCAAATTCCCTGTAAGAATTTGGCCAACACTTGACTATATCTTTTGTGTATTCCTATTGCAATGTATGTAATAGTGTTTTCTTGTCTTTCTCCTTTTTGCCTACCCCTCTCTCTCAGCTGGACCAAAACTGCCCATTTATATTTGTATATATTCCCATAAAACATTCAACAAATGTCTCTTGATAAGCGAATGAATAAATGTGTGCTAACATAGGGTGGATGCAAAAAGGAAAGAGATTTATACATTTTTCTCAGGGACTGGCATTTTACTCAGTAAGTGGTAGAGAACTATGACAGTTTCTAAAAAAGGAAGTAAGGATCAGGTTTGAATTTCATAAAGAATACCTGTTGTAAGCAGAGGATGGCCTGGGTAAGGCAGGAGGAGGCAGGTGGCTATTATAACATTCTAAGCAAGAGAGGATAAGAGACTAAACAAAGGTAATAACAATGGGGACAAAAAAGCCAAGGCAAATATTTGAAGATTGAATTTAGTTTAAGCTTAAATACAGAGATGAAGGAAGAGTCAAAATAAAACCTTTTAAATGTGAGCAAAAGAATCTGGACAATTCCTTGAAATTGTTGTAACAGGGATTTTTCTTGTGCATATAGAGATGATTGATATGTAAGTTGCACAGGCCCACATAATCAGCATCCCTTGTCAATGCCAAATTTTTCTTACCCTCAAATTCCCAGCACCTGCACTCAGACAGACTTGGCGCAGGTATTTCATGAACTGCCACAGCACTCGTTAATTTTATAACTTACATAACTATTTCCTTTTATATGACTTAAATGTCAGGGTTCCTGAAGTAATAGCAGAGCAGAAAATTAAATAACTTTTGCTGAACTTGTGATGTCCTAAGTATTCAGGAAAATTTTTATTTTTTTTCCTTTAAAAAAATTTTAGAATGGAGGGGGTACACATGTTTTGTTTGCATGATTTGGGTTTTGTACAGATTGAGTCAAAGTTATAAATGTACCCTTCACCTAGATGCTCGGCACTCAGTAGGTATAAATTTACCCATTACCTCCTCTCCTCTCTCCCAGCTTGATGGTCATTGAGATTTACTTCCACACGTGCGATTGAGTGTTGATCAATTAGTTCCAACTTCGTGTTGAGTAGATGTGTTTGTTTCTCCATTCTTGTGATGTTTCACTTAGAAGAATGGTCTCCAGTTCCAACCAGGTTGTCACAAAAGATACTGCATCACCATTTTTTATGGCTGAGTAGCCATATACCTCATTTTATTAATCCACTCATGTTTTGGTAGGCACTTGGGTTGCTTCCACGTCTTTGCAATTGCGAATTGTGTTGCTATAAACACGAGTTTTAACAGACAACTTTTAAAAATATTATGAATTCTTAGGAATCCCCCAAAAGAATGCCTCTAGCAAGGTATAATTATTTCACTTAAATTGGAAAATGACATGCAAGCACTACCTGGATTGCTGTTCCCTCCCTACTTGAGACAGATGTGATAGTGCCTATTTACATTGGGAGCCTAGAGGATGTTTAACCCTAAGACAGAGTTTCATAAAGAAACAACTGAACAAGCAAGTTCAAAAATTTTAGATCCACAAATAAGACAGAAGGATTAGGAAGTGGATGTTGTCAGCCTGATTCACTTCTCCACCCCCACACCAGTCTAGATTGGGAAAGTTTGCGCTCTAGGTAGGAAAAGGTATTAGAGACAGAATAGATACAAACCATGACAGTTAATCATTAACAAGGAGGCCGGTGGTCTGTGTCCCAACCCACTTCCTCAATCTTAGCTTTCATGGGGAACCCACCCATTAAGTGTTTGGATTCAAAGTTGGGAAGGCATAGATTTTCAGGTGAGGTATTTGGAAAACAGTTGGCTGTGCCAAAGTGATGTAGTCCCCACAAAGTAGAAAAGGGGGAGGTCGAGACAACCCGGGGAGTAAATGGTCTCTGAGTGGAGGTTTCTCCAGGTTCTTGGTGATCATGGAGAAAAAACAATTTTAGGACTGCCACGTAACACAAGCAAGTGGCAGATGTGTTTTTGTAATTATTGAAAGCAAAAAGTACCCTCTCAAGAGTGAGAATGCGTGGGCAGACTCAAAAAGAGCAGCTGCCCTGGGAGGAAGTTGGTTTTGGTCTTTTAAAGTCTTACAAATTGAGGGGAGGAATATTCAAGACTAAGGGGTTGGCTTTTACTAAGAATTTGGGTAGTAATTGCTAGAATTGGATTCCCTTCCATTTTCATACTTTATATGGTTGTCTTGGAACTGTCATGGTGATTCCAAAAGCAGAGAAATTTTAAAACCACAATGCAAATGACATCATAATTAACCCAAGTTCATGCAAGGTGATAGAGATAGCTGACAAGCTGGATGAAGCCAGTTCTTGCCTGTGGTTATTGGCCCCTGAGGTCAGCTTCTGCCTGAAGGTTGTTTACTTTAACACCTGCACCCACTCTGCAAGCCCCTGCATCAGTCTGAGGCCTGTCCCTGAGGCACTGGGACAGCGTCCAAAGCTTGTTGAGGTCCCCCAGACTGGGCACAGCAGTTGACCGAGTGGCAGAGTGCTGGTGGGCTGCAGGGCATGACAGCAAGAGCGCTAATGCAAGGCCCACAGAATGGCATGTCCAGTAGGGGCCAGCTAGGAAAGTTACTGGAATGCTGTGAGAATGCCACAGGCACCATGATGGTAGAGACAAGCCCAAGGGCAAAGGAACAAACACCAACAGTCCACCAAGACAAACCCAAATCACGAAATAGGCATCTCTCCAGCATCCAAATAGCTTTCCGAGCATAACCTTAACTTCACGGAAAATCAGAGCACAGCCGAACAACCTCAAACATCGGATGACAGACAACAATCCTGAATGAAAGTGAGTTTCCCTGCTGATGACTAAAGGAAAATATTGCATCAGAAACAATGGAGGCTCATGATAGAAACTGAGTTTTACAGTTAAGTGAAGGAATTTTCGATAGGTGCTTACTTGAGTAAAGGTAACAATGAAATTTGCACATAAATTCATAATATAGAGGTCAAAGACAGGAGCTCCAGCATAAAACAGACATAGATTTGAGACCAGCTCTGCAGATTACTAGCTATTCTTATACTCATGCTCTCTAAGCCTCGGTTTCCTCATCTAATGTCCTTATCTGACTCAGATTTCCAGTGTTTATTGGTTTATGGAACTTCATTTCTTGTCCATATGTCCAACTGGGCCTAGCAGACAGATTCTATCTTAGGCTTCTGGTCTCTTTCCTGTGCAATAGCTGCTTAACTCAAGATCCATATTTTCCAATTTCCAGCTCCAATTTCTAGTTGCTCCTTTCCTAGCCCTTCCTAACCCAGAGCTGTGCGCTCATGACAATTTACCCACGTGCGACAACTCAGCCAATTCCTACTACCTAAGAATCCATTCCCTGACATCTTTGCTGGCATATCTTTCCTGAAGCAGGTGAACTTTCAATTCAGTTGATTCTGCTCTGATTCTGAGAATAGAATCCACCAAGAATTTAGGAGAACAGGGCTATTTAAATAGTAATTGGATTAGATAGTTCATGTAAAGCATTTGGTGTTAAGAACTTTAGATGTCAAAGCTGTTAATAGAACCCTGTGTGTACAGTAAGTTCCCAGAAAATGAAATAAGAACAGAAAAAAATCATGCCAGTGGGGAGCATTAGCACTGTCAGAAGGTACAAGCTGAAGCGAAGTGCAGAGACCAGATCACGAGCCGTTCGTGCACAGGCCAACTGTGCCCAGCGCTCTGCTCGCCTGTGGATTTGTCACACTCACCTCATGAGTCAGTCTTTACACCAACTTTCCCAGATCATGCAGAGTGGAGATCGTGTCATTTTACATAAGCCTGTACTCTACTAATTTCCTTATACCCATTCAAAACATTATCAGGAGAGCTAAAGCCTTGGAATTCTTCTTCCCGAAGTCCCTTTCTCCTCTCCCTCAGGAAAAAATCAGCGTCCTTACCTTGCTATTTTTCTGTAACATGATTTTCTTTATTCTTTGACCTCATGAGCATATATTTCTAAACACTACATATAATTTTGCTTTATAAGGATTTCAACTATATATGTTTTATATTTATTGGTATCCTAACTTCTCCCACACAGGACTTGAGATAACTTACAGTGAGACCAGAAACTACAAACTCATAGTAAAATATAAGTTAGAATTTCAAAAATCACTATCAGAAAGAGCACAAATAAAACTAGAAAATTAAGACTCCAGAAAAGAAGTGGAAGAAGCAGAGAATTTACATATAATGGAATAGAATAAACATAAATTTCTATTGGAATATTATAATTTTGACATGTCGGGTTATTCAGATTTTAATGTATAAAATGTGAAATAGTTCATGCTTCCTTATAGACTGATGAGATTTTCTTCTTTCCCCATTGCCCTCTCTGAGGACCTATCGCGAACCCTCACCTGCAGATGTGGGATTGTGGTGGTGGGACATAAGCAGAGTGGAGCACAGGGCCAGGGACAAGGGAGAATTGTTGAGACTCACTGAACACGTTCGATGAATCAGGTGCTGTAGCGAGCTTTGTACATATAATCTTATATACAATCCTCACAACCCTAGAGCTGTCCCTTTTCACAAAAGAAGAAACTGAGTCTTAGTGAGTGTAGGCACTTGCCTGAAATGAAACAGTAAGTGGCCACCCCGAATTCAAGGTTTTTGGGGTGTGCTGGTACTGAGTTGATGGACACATGACGATACGTGTTAAACCACAGTGCCACCCTGCCTGGAGTCCCTGAATTCCCTCTTGTCCCATCTCTAGTCATTTCTCGCCTCTCTCTCAAAGCCTTAGCATCATCATGCTGACATATTCCATTACTATTTTTAATTCCAAATTTTTCCAACTTCTGAATGAAACCAGATGCTTTATGAAAGATCATAATGTGTACTCGGGCCTGAACCAGTGGATCAAAGTTCTGACAGTTGGCTGGGCACAGTGGCTCACGCCTATTATCCTAGCATTCTGGGAGGCCAAGGCAGGTGGATTGCTTGAGTTAAGGAGTTCGAGACCAGCCTAAAAGTGAGACCTTGTCTCTAGGCACACAGGGGCAATCCCAGCTACTCTGGAGGCTGAGATAAGAGGTTTACTCAAGCCCAAGAGTTTGAAGTTGCTGTGAGCTATGATGCCACAGCACTCTACCCAGGCTGACAGAGTAAAACTCTTTCTCAAAAAAAAAAAAAAAAAAACAACTTCGACAGTCATCTTCCTGGATCTCCCTCAGAGGCCAGAGATAAAATTCCCAGACAGAACTTCCCAAACTTCCCAGGGTTTATTGGGCCTAAACCCTTCAGTGACTTTATGCCCAATAACTCTAGATAACAATGTTGAAAGAGCTGGACACCCAAATCCAACCACTTGCCCCTGTGAATATAATGTATCCTTTTAAAACCTTCTGCACTTTTACTTCTTTTTTTTTAAGTTTAAAATATTAAGAATCTATCCATTTTACTAGAAAATATTTAACACTGAAAGCGCCTCAGGAGGCACATCTGAAAACTCCAGAAATACATGTTTTACATTTATATTCAGCCTATTTTCCTTTACTTAATTGATTCTATTATTCATGTTCCCACACCCAAAAACTTAGTGATTTTTTTCTCAGTACTTGTGCACTTCAAGAATGCACAGTTATTAATCAAAGGATCTATGTTCTCCACTTAGCCGAGTTATCCATGTTAAAATCTTTTCATCTTCACTCATAAATCAGTTCTTCCAGCTACTTTCTCACTTTCATTATTCATATAGAAGTTATTTTCAATTTATCTGAGATGCTTAAAACTTCCTCTTATTAAAAATCCCACAGAAAGGGATGCCTTTTTTCTGAAATAGTGCCATTAAGATTCTCCAGTGAAAGTTACATTGACCTAGATGTTTGCTTTATGTAGATCAACCCTAATTTAATTTGCTGCTCTCAAGATGGCAAATGGCAATTCAGTCATTTCTGCCTGAATTGGGATGAAGCTCTAACAAATACAACTCTAACTAGGTGTTTAAGAACCAAAAACAGGTAGATCTCTGAAACATTTGGTTTAGCTTATTCACCACAGCCTATCTGAATATCAAGATCAAGAACTCTGGAACTTCCAGATCCCTGCCTTCACAACAGAAAAAAACAAGTCACTAAACTGTTTTCAGGCTGCATTAATTCAAGCATCCTTGTAACGCCATGTTCTGTCTTCAATCATTTTCAAGACACCTAGGCCCAAAGGACTTTTATAATATTTAATACTTGGTGGCAACAATATTTTTATGTGAAAGGCTGGTAGAAAATCCTTAGCAAAAAATTTTGCTTGCAACATCCAAATGTATGTGATTATTAGCTTGTCTGCCCCTATTTAGACATTTGATTGTTCAATGGACATACAGTCCTGGTCATTTTCTCCTTCTTTAGCTTCTGTCCTTGGCCTGACACATAGACACCATTATCTATACCAAAGGATGAGAAGTGAAAAATAAAAATTAATAAAATAGGAAATCACTTTTTCTTGAGTTTTTTACTGTTTGAGTCCTACTTGAGTAGATAATATTTCTTGGTACCAGCCCTGGTCCTCAAATATCAGGCAGCGCCAGCTTTCTCTGTTCCTGGATCTTACACAAACCATTCTGCAAAGCACAGAGAAAGCTCCCTAAGTGACAGCCAACCAAAATACGGTTTCATGTCAATTGTAATTTTTTTTTTTTTTTTTGAGACAGAGTCTCACTATGTCGGCCTGTGTAGAATGCCATGGTGACACAGCTCACAGAAACCTCAAACTCCTGGGCTTAAGCAACTCTATGCCCCAGCCTCCCAAGTAGCTGGGACTACAGGCACCTGCCACAATGCCCAGCTGTTTTCTTGTTACAGCTGTCATTGTTGTTTAGCTGCCTGGGCTGGGCTTGAACCAGCCAGTCTTGGTGAATGTGGCTAGCGCCATAACCACTGTGTACAGGCACCGAGCCTCAATTGTAAATTTAATCTACCAAACTTACTATTGCAGCACTTGGCTTTAAATGATTAAAAATGAACTGTAAGTGAATAACCCTTACCCAGATCAACCAGCTAAAGTGACAGGATAGAGAATTAAGTATCATCTCCTGGAACCAACCTAAGAAAAGAGTCATTGCGTATTCGGAATAGATGTTGTTTTAACCCATTTTGTGCTACTACAATGGATATCTGGGACTAGATAATTTACAGTGCAAAGAAATATAACAGCTCACAGTTCTGGAGGCTAGGAGGTCAAGATCATGGTGCCAGCATATCACAAAAGCCTTCTTGTTGCTTCATTACCCAATGGAAGGCAGAAAGGCAATAACTCAAGCGGACAACCCCACTCCCTCAAGCCCCTTTTAAAGGGCATTATTTTATTTGTGAGGCTTCTACCTTCATGACCTAACACCGCCCGTTAGGCCCCAACTCCTAACATTGTCACATTGGGAGTTGACCTTCTAACACATGAATTCTGGGAGACACATTCAAATAATAGCAGATTTTTTCCTACTGCTTCTCCATATAGGAGTTTAACTATGACTAAATATGCTAAGTCTTGAGGCAGAACTTAGGTCTCTTGTTAATAAATTTGCCGATCCATGGGAAAGCATTGTAGATACATCCCAATGAAACATTGCTACCTCAAAAAATATAAGATTTAGGATTGTAATTCTATTCTCTGCTGAATTAGTAATAATAATGTGCCAATGTATCAGTGATCATTCAGACACAGTTTTGTCTTATCATTTTAGACCCAAATTACTGCAAATTATAACCAAATTGGTAACATTCTTATGTAAGATACAAAAATATATAGTTTGAGCATAATCAAGCTAAAATTTGTAATGAAATCTTGGGTGTAATTAGCTGTTACTTTCTGATTTGAAGCTTCTGGGTGTTTGTTATTATGACTTTGAAATTACTCATCAGCGTCAATACCCAGTTCTGATAATCAATCTGTATGTCTAAATGAAACAGTGGTTACTATTGGTGTTAATTGGATATTTTATATGTATTTTATTATATATATAGAGAGAGAGAGCTGGAAGCTCAAGAATTCTGATCCCCAGAATCTTCTAGGCTAATCAAACATAAGAACTAATAATGAATGCAATATTTCTTTGGTAATTAAGGGTTTAGATATGTTCAGAGTCAATATACAAAATATTCACTGGCTACCCCAGTAAAATTGAAATGATTTTGTATACAAGCTCTCAGCACATGCCATAAAATTCTCTTTTTATTTCAGTTGGTATCATGTTCATTTCCTAACCACTTTAATTTGTCTTGTTCTGCAAAAGCACAGGGTGAAAAAAATCTAGTTAATTAACAGGTCTCATTAGCTTTCTACTG
Source organism: Perodicticus potto (assembly GCA_963574655.1). Classification (NCBI taxonomy): domain Eukaryota; kingdom Metazoa; phylum Chordata; class Mammalia; order Primates; family Lorisidae; genus Perodicticus; species Perodicticus potto. Next base: position 17,437 of record CAUYRH010140828.1, read on the forward strand.
GACAGTACTGCTGATTTGTCCAGTATTGCAATTCAGTGCCATTACTCTTGGGATGACACATCCAGAAAACAGATGGTGGAATCATTCCTAAAGATGACAAATTGTGGCAATCTTTCTAAACACGAAGAGAGGACAACTCACATTGCTTGAGTGCCTCAGACATGTCAAGTGATTTTTAACCACTATTTTATGTAATCCTCAAAGCTATCCTGCAAGAAAGAAAACATTTCTCTCATTTCTGAGATGAGAAAACTTAAGTCTCAATAAAACTAAGTAAGCCTGAGTTCACAAAGTTTATAAGAAACAGAACTGGAAATCAAATCCAGGATTGTGTAATTCCAGACTGTAGACTTCTCCTTACTTCAAATGTCTCTTTGGGGGAATCTAAATACAACATGAAGGAGAAAATAAGAAAGGACTTATTTATAGATAAATTGGAATCAATAACATCTTATAAAAATGTTTAAATATCCAGATCTAAAAGCGGGTCTCCCTATCAAACCAAGGAAAGCTTTTTGAAGGGTAGTAAATACAAGCTGCCCTTGTAGCTGTAGCTCTTCAATTATCTGCCTTGGTCCCACTTGAACATCCAAATATTTACAAGTACTTGAACCAGAATAGTAGGGGCCTAAATATCCAAAGCCTTTCTGAGAGCGTCTAATTCAAAGAGAATCCAAAGGGAATCAGAGAAGCCCACTCCTCCACAATAAAAAGAAGTCACTTGAACCAGGGCACACCCATTGCTGTGGCTTGAATGAGTCCCTTCAAAGTTTGTATATTGGAAATTTAATCCCAATGCAACAGTGTTGAGAGGTGGGACCCCATTAAGAAGTGATGCTCATGATATCTCTCCCCTCATGAATGGATTAATGTTGTTATCCTAGGAGTGGGTTTGTTATCTCTGGAATGAATTAATTATAAAGTGACTTTAAAAAACAAAAAAGGAGCAAAAGGAAAAAAATAGGGAATTTGGCTTCTTAGCGCGTGTGCATCTGTTGCTTCCTTTCTCTTTCTGTCTCTCTCTTTCTCACCCTCTCATCTTCCTCCAGGAGACGACAGAACAAGAAAGCCCTTGCCAGCTGCCAGCACCTTGTTATTGGTCTTCCAGTCTTCAGAACTGTGAGGAACGAATTTCTTCTCTTTGTACATTACCCAGTGTCTGGTATTCAATAATAGCAGCACAAAACAGAATACAAGGCCCATGCCAGTTGAGTTGGGGCTCAGCGAATGGTAAATACGTCCCCCCAAGTTACTAGCTACATACCTGATGTTTTGTGCCTGATGCCACCTATAAAGAATTCTCTTGCTGGCTTGGTGTAGTGGCTAGGGCACCAGCCACATACACGAGAGCTGGCTGGTTCGAATCCAGCCCAGGCCTGCCAAACAACAATGACAACTACAGCCAAAAAATAGCCGGGCGTCGTGGCGGGCACCTGTAGTCCCAGGTACTTGGGATGCTGAGGCAAGAAAATCACTTGAGCCTGAGTCTGAGGTTGTTGTGAGCTGTGACGCCACAGCACTCTACCAAGGGCAAGGTAGTGAAACTCTGGAATTCTCTTGCTGTTCTGTAACAACTTTTGCTTTTACTAGAATTCTAGGCAGCAGGTAAAGAATCTCATTCCCAAGCAGAGTAGTTCTGATGACAAGAGATTGTGAAGAGAGTTGGAACAGCCTGAGCAAAAATGCAGCAAGCCAAAGTAATGAATGACTGGAGGGTGCACTGCGGCGCTGCCTGACCAGGCTGTCTCAGAAGGCTGAGAGCCGCACTAACAACCCCAGCAGCCTGGCGGGAGTGGGGAGCCAGCCCTCAGCCAGCAGAGGCTTCCAGCCGACATTTCACAATGACAAGCCCTGTGAACGGCTCTGGCCATACGTCAAAGCACAAACAAACCCCCTTTCCCAAGACGTTCTACCTAGCACTCACGGCTACCCCCTCATGCTCAAAGTGGGTGGGTTTCTCAACATGCGAGCCGCCCTCCATGCTCTCAGCTCTTTACTACTCACATCCTGTAACTTCCACTCCTCCCTGTGCTTGTGCAGCTTGAGACCCAAGCACATTGCAGGAGAGCAGCACCTTGTTCCTCTGTGTGTGTACACGCATGCGCTCGCATCACCTGTGGCGGGGAAAGAAGATCCCGGGGAGCGCCGACCCTTTCTAGGCTGCCGCCGGCTGGTAGCCCTGCCTTTGTAGCTCCCCCACTCAGGAGCAGCAAACTAAGACATGAGTGAAGGACAGCCCCTTCTGTCGGGCACCCCTCACTTCCCACACACCTAAGCAACAAATCTAGGCCTGTGTAGTCCCAATTCTTCACAATCTGAATCTTCTCTCTCTTAAGTCCCAATCCTTCCACTCCTGTCAAAAAACAAAGAAAAAGTCAATTCTTCCTAATAAGGATTTGGAACAATAGCGTTTGATTTGTTTTTTAAGATCATGAAAAAAATACCAACGGCAAACATAATTTTTTTAAAAATCTATATTAATTATAATATTAAAAAAACATAACATTTCTCCCTTTCACGCTATAAAATCACTGGTCGGCTGCTCACCTTCAGTGATCTCAGAATTCAAATCAACTCACCTTCTCAAAAGAATGAAAAGACAAACTACAACTAGGAGGAAAAGCATTTGTGAAAGACACATCTGATAAGAACGCTGGTGCAAAATGTTCACACAACTCCTAAAACCCCACAATCAGAAAATGAAAGCCCAATTAAAACATGGTCCAAAGTGACAGGTATGTCACCAAAATAGATATACAGATGGCAAATAGGCATATGAAAAGATGGCCCACATCAAGGGTCCTTAGGAAACTGCAGATTAAAGCAATGAGATACTACTGCTCACCGACCAGAATGGCTGAGACCCAGGACACTGCCAACACCAAGTGCTGCCAGCACTGTGGAGCAAGAGGGATGCTCGTCTCTTGCTGGGGAGAATGCAGAATGGAGCACACCGGAGAAGACAGCTTTCCGGTCTGTTTTAAAACTAAACATCCTCTTACCACACACTCAAGTAATTTCACACTTGATATTTATTCAAATGAGCTGAAACTTAATTCCACACAAAAACCTGCACATGATGTTGACAGTGGCCTTCTCCATAAATGGCAAAACTTGGAAATATTCAAGATGTCCTTCAATATATGAATAGGTAAATAAAATGTGGACACATCTAGACGACAGGGTATTATTCAGTGCCAAAAGCGAAATGAGCTATCAAGTCATGAAAACACATGAAGAGTCTTAAAAGTATATTAGTCAGTGAAAGAAGCCAGTCTGATTCCAACTATGTGACACTCTGGGAAAGGCAAACAATGGAGACAGGAGACAGATGAGCCATTGCCAGAGGTTGTTGGAGGGAAGGATATGTAGGCAGAGCACAAAGGTTCTTTAGGGTGGTGACTCTACTCTGTAGGACACTGTAATGGTGGCTACATGTCATTATACACTTGCTCAAACCCATAGATGGCACAAAACCAAGAGTGGGCCCCAAGGCCAACTATGAACTTAGTTGATGAGGATGTGTGATGCAGGTTCATTGATTGTAACAAATCTACCTTAGTGGTACTGGATGTGGACAGTGGTAGAGGTTTCACTTGTGTAGGGACAGGAGGTACTTAGAGATTTTCTGTACTTTCTGCTCAATTTTACTGCAAAGCTAAATCTGCTCTAAAAAAAATAAAGTCTATTTTTTTAAAAAATTAACTTACCCTCTTTGAGAACCTTCTGTATCAATCTCCGTGTAAGGAGATAAGTGTGGTCTTAGGCTTCTTCACCACAACCCTGTAAAGTAGCTGTTATTACCCACTCTCACAGATGGAGCAACTGAGGCAAGGGGGTGCAAGCATGCTGCTTTCTATCAGAACTGGGGAGTGGGCAAATTAGGGGAGAAGAGGGCACAGACTCCTACCTCTAAGCCCAGAACTCTAACAGTCACATTGTCCCTTATTTTTTACACTTCCTATTTCTGGAACTGAGTTGTATGGGACATTTTATAGTTTGCTAATTTTTGTAGTGCTAGAGAATTTAGGAAGTCTTTAAAAGCAAAATTAAAGGCTAAGTCTGCACATAAAGTTTTAATACTTCTGATCAGAGAACCTAAACACTTCCACCCAGAATGCACTAAGATGAAATAACGCCACGGCTTGGTGCCAATGTTTTGTAATGTAAGGACATCTGTATGAGCTTCCATTTCAGTGGAGTGACCCCACTGGCTGTTCTTCCTTTTCCGAGAATAGCATCCCATACTTATCCAACACCTTTTGCCCACACTGCCCTGGCAAACAAACAGCATAGAGTTGATTCTCAGCCTTAAGCCAGACCAAATGCATGAAGAAACAAAGTCAAAAGAAAGAACACATGTGTTTTCCTAAATCATAGACTATTGCCCCATTCTTCTCTTTCTGAACCAAAGAATTGTGCGCAATGCTCAAAACATGAGCCACTTAGGGGTACAGGCTCTTGACTTGCTGGCATGGAATTTAGAACCTAATGATGTCAGGAAGCCTCCTCACTGGACCTACAAAGGCTGGAATAAAACATCTGTTGAGTACAACATCATTTGAGGTTTTATTTGTGTTCAGTTTTTGTGGGTATCTGTTGGGGGGGGTTGGTTTTGTTTTTTGAGAAAAAGTCTCACTTACCATGTCATCATAACTCATAGTTACCTCAAACTCTCAGTAATGTTGCCTCAGCCTCCCCAGTAGGTGAGAATACAGGTGCTCACCACAATGCCCAGCTATTTTTTTGGAGACAAGGTCTCACTCTTGCTCAGGCTGGTCTTGGACTCCTGAGCTCAGGCAACCCACTATCCTCGGCCTCCCAGAGATCTAGGATTATAGGCGTGAGCCACTGCACCCAGCCTCATTCAGGATTTCAGATTCAAACAACAGAAGCTAATTTGTGACTGAGCAGGCATAAAATGAAATTAAAGGTATCAGGTAGCTCCTAGAATCTATGGTAAATAACCAGACTGAAGGCTGAGTCCAGAAACAATACCCAAAATTGTGCTGCAGGACTGATGTGATGAGGAAAAGATGGCTTCCACTACACTTTCATTTCTCACCAAGACCTATGCCTCACAGATGTGGCTCCTACTCACAACAGAGGGACAGAGAGTAGGGACTTTGTGTCACCACTGACTGGCAGATCCTTTGTCACATGCCTGTGCCCTAATACACAGGTCATCTCCAGCTTTAGGGAGCTCCTTTCCTGCTCACACCTGTAATTCTAGCACTAGATTACAACAGGAATTTTCTTAACATTAATAAAAAGGATCTAGTGTTTCTCAAACAAGTATACCACTATGTTAAATGATAGATGCTCACTTTAAGCTCTATATTTCTCGGCTGTCATGCAAACCCACTGGCACAGTACAAAGATATAATATCTCTATTTTTGAGCTGGGAATGCAAGAGGGGTACAATAACTTGTCTGATTTCATAATAACCAAGCCAAGGTTGGAACCTTTATATTTCCAATCCAATGCCCACTTTCATAAGAACAGTTTGAGTTCAATATTCTAAACAGCACAATGACAATTTTTTTCAAAAATGTCAGATGTGTAAGAAAATTACACCAGTTTAAGCTATTGATCATGTTTACTCAAAAAAAGCTCAAGAATATCACATTGAATAATTTCTGCTGTCCAATTAAGCCACCTACTTTTCAACTTTGGGTTAAATATTGATGAAACATTGAATAAAAAATGGTGTAATCTTAGATTTTTTTACTCATTTATCCTTTTTTGATAAGACATTAGGAAATGAACTGTAAAAGCAGTTTACTGTGTCAGACTGCTTTAATGGGGAGTTTTAGATCTTTACAGATAAAAGTTCATATTCCTTAAGCTGCTACTCTGTGCAAAGCATTGTTCTAGCCAATGGGAAAGAAATAACTCTGCAGTGAGAGGTTCCAAGTCAGATAATGAATCAGATAAGTAAAGGCATCATTGCAATTGTGCAAAAGTCCTGTTCTAAGAGGTTTCCCAGAGGACATTCCAACCATTAGAGAGGTTCCAAGCCACTAGGGGGGTCCCCACCATGTCCTTTTGTTATTCAACTGGTTTTGGAGCATCTCCTATAGGTTTTGCAGAGTTAGGTGTTTAGGACATTAGGTAAGATCTCTACTCGCATGGAATTTAGAACCTAATGAGGAAGACAGAAATTAAACAAATATTAGAACTATCACTTTACAGAATATAAATATAATAAACACTAGCATGAAAAGAATAGACCCAAGCACAGTGACATGTGCCTACAGCTCCAGTCCTGGCTACTCAGGAGGCTGAGAGGGGAGAACAGCTTGAGCCCAGATGATCAAGGGCAGCCTGGGCAACATGTCAGGATTCTGTCTCTAAAAAAAAAAGGCCAGTGGGGGAGGGGGAGAAAAGAAACAATTTGTAAGAGTTTAAAATGAGTTAAAGCTATCATAACCTAGGCAGGGTAATGGGAGGTGTTAGAAAACCATTCTCCAAGAGTCTTTCATGTTTATCACAGCCTATCTCAACTTTTGTTCCATACTTTCTTTTCAAGGATGTTGTATAATCAACAGCTTTGGAAGGTAAAGATAGTGCCTCCCTCTGCAGCAGAAAGAAAACTTTTTTCTGCCTTCAATAAAGACCGTTTCCTTCCAGTGAAAAGTTTGGACAGGTTTGTTGGTGGACCACTTTAAAAGACTGGGATTTTTGGAGCTCTATATTCCTCTGCTGTCATGCAAACCCACTGCATCTGCAGCATTAACCTGGGCTTCTCTGTATCACCCCCATGAGACTTGGAGGGCAAGGGGAAGCCATGAGAACACGCAGCTCTACTCACTGCCTGCTGTGCCACAAGTCATACAGTTTCTGTCTCTGAGTCAGGTATCTCATGTCTTCTGCCAGTATCCATGAATCTCTGCTGAATAACGTGTTAGCTTACACGCAAAGTAAACCCTCAGATCATTCAAGGCAGTGGGAGACTAGTGGGAAGTCAGAACTCTGCCTTAAAAACTGAGTTTTAAACTGAGACCTGAAGAATGAAGAGTTGAGGGTGGGGTCAGCTGTTTCTGTACAGAGGGAACTGTGTGGCAGGTCTCCAGAGGAATGGAGCATGGCGTGACTCAAGAGCTGAAAAAGGACTGGAGTGCTCAGAGCACAGCAAGCGAAGCCTCTGAGACTGCAAGGTAAGCAGCGGCTTGATCATACAAACACGTGGAAAAGTTCAGTACATATTCAGAGATAACTCTCCATAAATTGTCCCTGATTTCTAGTACACATTTGGCAAACTACCTAACTTCCTTTATTCTGGAATATCTATTCAGGGAGGTTTGTAAGTGAACAATTTGGGGAAATAGAAATAGTGTCTCCCTCTGGACCAAAAGGCAGGCGTGATTACTGCCCACTGTAAAAGATTGGAGTAATCTTTGGTTCAGGGTTCCCCTCCTGTAATACAATTCACTTCCTGGGCCCTGTTGGTAGCACCCTATAAGAGTTCAGGTTCCAGGAAAAAGCACGAAAGATGCTGATATTTTTCTACTGCTGCTGCCACTGCCCTAAGGAATCTGTGCCTTCTACCTGCCTTCAGGAAAGCAGGAACAGGCTAACTTCATACATTTTTAAGGAGAATAAAATCTCAGACCCTTCACAGTTCTTGAAAGTACTTTATTCTAGCGAGTTTTTATAATTTCATATTTTGGCTTTTTTTTTTTTTTCTGGTATACTAACCTACACATCTCTGGAGAGTAGTGCCGTAAATTGAAAAAAATCAAACCATCCACTCCCAGAATGGTATTTGGCACAATAAGAGACATAAATGCTAAAAATAATAATTGTTTTCAAGGAGACTAGAATATTCTTGGCACAACAGTAGATGGGTATACTGGAAACCACACGGAGTTGGTGTATTCCGTTCCTGGTTCTGCCCCCATGCCGGCTGTCTGAAACAGTACAGGATACTTGATGATGTTCCTTCTTAAATGCATCCTTCTCTAAGCAAGAATAATAGAACCTATGTCACATAGTTCATTCAGAGAACAGCACTGTAATAATAGTAATAAATCTCTCTACCACACCACTGTCTAAATCAGCCAATTCTATTTCTCTTCAGGAAATGTAGCTATTGATGGGCACTGAGAAAATTTTTCAAGAAGTATTTGCACTTGATTTAGAACATTTTATTGTTGGGTCATTCATAGACATCCATTTGTGACAATCTAAAGCTCTAACAAACCAAGGGTAACAGTGAGGCCAAATGCATAAGATGTATGAAAATATGACCCTCTGTCCAATCTCAGGGTATGACCTTCTCTCCTATAACCTCACATAGCCTGTAACACTCAACGTCCACATTTGGAAAACTATTGCAGTAAACCATAGGGTCTCTATTTCCAGACAACACTTATAGGCACAGCTACTGAAATGCTGAAAATAAAGCCATATGCCAATTCCCCAAACCCTGTTGAATGTCAACTTCTTAAAATGCAAGTAACAGTTAAGGTTTTTGTTTCTGCTTTTAAAAAGCAGTGAAGCACCCTCATTCTCAAACTGATGAAGTGTCAGTTCTCAACAAAGCCCAAGTCTATGCTGTCTCTTTATGACTCAATCTTCTATGAATTCTGTGCAAAGAAATTTGATGTTCTATGGCATTTGCTTGAGGACATGATAAATATTAAAAATCAAGGCACTCTATCTAGGATGACAAAGTGAGACTCTTTCTCAAAAAAAAATCTGATTAACTATAGCATCAAGCTAAAGATAATCAAAAATTCAAAGTGACTGTTTCTTTGCTGTTTTGTGGAAGAGAATGATAAATCCAAGAAAGGACAATAGAGGTTTTTGCTTTTTTTATTTTGGGTATTTGTTGTTGTTGTTGTTTTGTTTTGTTTTGTTTTGGGTAGTAAGGCTCTTTTATTTTATTTTTATTTTTTATTTTTTATTAAATCATAGCTGTGTACATTAGTGCAATCATGGGGTGCAGTGTATGGGCTTCATATACAATCTGAAATATTTTCATCCAACTGTTCGACACAACCTTCGTGAGATTTTCTCTTTGTTTTGTTTTTGTTTTTGTTTAGAATAAGAGATTTTGGCCTTGGACCCAGTGTCACAGCCAGAACTAAATGGGTATCAAAATTGATTTAAGGGACTTACAAAACTCACCCAAAAGTCATGTCAACTACAGCATTTGGCATCTGATCATTCTTGCTTCTGCCTCCATTTTACCACATATATAATGCATTTTTGTCACAGCCTCTGTATCATTTTATGCCACTTACTAGTGTATCTGTTAGTGTATGTCCTTAAATTACATATTGTATTTTTCTATTTACCCTACGTAATTAACTCCTGCTGCTTAACAAATGTTTTTGTTTTTAAATTGAATAAATTAATGAATAAAATATTAAATCGATACTGATACTTGAAAGTGTAAACAACAAGCAGGGAAATTGTCATGAGAAAACCATGAGACAGTGTGAGACAAGAAACAGAAACATCAAGGCAGTGTTGCAGCAGACAAAGTGAGTTGATTTTTCATTTCAAAACCCTAATTAAAGTTTCCTTCTCTTCCTTCCAGAAGAGATAGTTTGGCATAATGTCTACTTAGGGTAGCAAAGAACAAAAAACTAAAGCCTATGCCCACTTCCTTCTACCTCTAGTTGTGGGGAGCACAAAAATGACTTAGAATTGTGAAAGGTGAGAGAAACCCCAAGGGTGGCAGGAGAGCCTCCAGCAGAACAGAGTTTCTGGATTCCAAGAAGATGGGAAATAGAAGACGTTACTCACAGAATTCTAAGTGGGAGCAGAATATAAAGCTGCTCCATCCTGAAGAGGTTTTCTCAGAATGGTTACTCATTCTTCTGAGAGCCACAGTTGGCCTGTGCATCCCGCAGTCAGATCTGTCTGGGTTGAGCCTCAGATGCTCTTTATCTGCCCATGTGCTCAACTGTACCCATTTTCTCTGTCCTCTGGAGCCCCCTGCCTTGACAGGTGGTTCTTGCTCCCAGTTTATGCTCAAACTTATCCACTAGCCTTTTTCTCCTTCATCATCCAACATAGTTCTAGGAGGTAATCTGAGTGAACATATTGACTCACCAAAGCAATAATCCAACTTTATGGTTTGCACACACTGTGATCATAATCTCAAGGCTAATATTTCTACAATCCCACTGCTATGGTCTGAATGTTTATGTCCCTCCAAAATTCATATGTTGACACCTTTAGCCCCCAAGGTAATGGTATTAGGAAGTGGGGCCTTTGGGAGGTTATTAGGTCATGGGGGCAGAGCCTTCATGAACAGGATTAGTGCCCTTATACAGAGGACCGAGCAAGACCCTTCGCCCCTTCTGCCATGTGAGGTTAGAATGAGAAGATGCCTATCTATGAGGAAGGGAGCCCTCACCAGACACCACCTCTGCCAGAGCCTTGATTTTGGACTTTGTAGCCTCCACAACTATGAAAAGTAAATTTCTGTTGTTTGTAAACCATCAGTCTGTGGTATTTGGTTTTAGCAGCCAATGAACAAGAATTAACTTCATTACAAACTGAATACAAAAGAGGGAAGAGCTCTGATGAGTGAAGAATTATCCCCCAAATCTCTCTTACCAAACAAGGGCAGAGATACAGACAGCATCATGTACCAGAGGGACTTGAGTAGGAGGTCGAGGGGACTATTCCAACAGACAGCAAACCCATAGTGAGGTGAGGTGGGCAGAGGAGGACCTTGTGGGAGGATACAATGATGGACCTATGTGGGATCTGGTTTGAAGGAGAGAGGAAGGAGGAGTCCTAGGAGCAAGATAGGACTCAAGGAACTGGGTACTAAGTCTGGGGCCCCATTACAACTTAGGCTTTAAACACAAGTAGCAAGACAGAAGCCCATTTAACCAACACAGAGTCAGTTGAGAACTAACTCAGTCTCCTTAAGCAAGATGTCTTGGATTTAGCACGTGAGTTGGACTCAGTCCTCAAGGGAGTATTAAGAAAATCCTGCAGTGGATATTAGAGCTCTCACAGAGACAGGACATCAGAAGGCACTGCAGACTCCCACATGTTATGGTTGGAGAAACACTAGGTGGACAATTTGCCAAAGGACGCCTCCTTGGCATTAGGAAATTTAAAAGATGCTCAAAGCAAGTGTTACCATTTTGCCAAGGGCCACAAGTCACAGGGAAACTAAACATATACCCATCTGTTTTAGTCCATTCATGCTGCTATAACAAAATACCTGAGACTGATTATTGAAATTCATGAAGAACAGAAACTTATTTTTCCTAGTTCTGGAGACTGAGAAGTCCAAGATCACAGCAGCAGCAGATTCTGTGTCCAATGCAGGCTCCCTCTCTGCTTATAAGATGGTGCCTTGTTGCTGTGCACTCATATGGCGGAAAGCAGAAAGGCAAAATGGCCCAGCTAGTTCCCTAGAGCCCTTTTATAAGAGTAATAAGCCTGTACATGAGGGCAGATCCCTCATCCCCACATCATCTCCTAAAGGCCCCCCCTCCTAATACTATCACATTGGTTCTTAAGTTTCAGTGTATGAACTTTGGGAGGACACAAACTTTCAAACCATAGTATCATCTGTTTGCAACATGAGCCTCCTACCCTCCACGCAGATCACCATACAGCCTCTCCTTCACTGGTACCTTGCCTAACTCTTGAGCTTTGGCACTTTTACTCTCTGATTATTGCTTTCTGCAGACCTCTCTTCCTTCTCCTCAGCACACTGGCACTTGGCACATAAGAAACAGACCCTCCACCTAACACTAAAAAAAGCAAGACATTTGTCCTAACTCTGGCGCTTTGCACCTCAAGTGAACTCTACTTAAAAATCCCCTGTTTTTTTTTTTTTTTTTTGAGACAAGCCCTCACCCTGTCACCCAGGCTGGGAATGCAAGGGCAAAATTATAGCTCACTGTAACCTTAAACTCCTGAGCTCAAACCATCCTTCTGTCTCAGCTTCCCAAGTATCTGCATCTACACACAGAGGTCAACATGCCCGTCTGATTTTTAAGTATTTTTGTAGAGATGAAGTCTCACTATGCTACCCAGGCTGGTCTTGAACTCCTGGACTCAAGTGACTTCCCCACAGTGGCCTCCCACATGGCTGGGATTACAGAGATGAGCCGCCACATCCAGCCAACTTTCTGAAACTGTGAGGTATGGGAAACAGAAATGTTGCCCACAGTCATTGATGGGATTAAAGAAATGCTTTTCCTCTTCTATTCTTCAAAAATAGCAAATCTCAGAGAACAAGAAAAATTCCCTTCTAGAGTTAATGAAGTCAGGTCTCAGAATTTAAAAGTAATGCTATAGTTGGAGACATATTTTCATTCATGAGGATATCCATGAAGATGATAACATTTCTGCAAGCCTGTAAGATAAATAAGATTAATAACGGTCTCAATCTTACAGATTGATGTGTGCCCAATGCCTGCATAGTGCCTTATATGTAATACACACTGCACAAATAGTAGTTAAATGAATTAATGAATGATCTTCCTTTACTAACTTTTACCTGGATTTTGTAACTTTAAAGTTATAAAATTTCTTTATAACTAATTAAAACCTGCCATTGAAACTGATCTCTAAATCATCTATGTTTGGAGAGGGAGAACAAAACTTATTCATCCTTAAAACTCTTTTTATATCTCTCTTTTCTCTCCTGCTGTTCAGCAAGCAAATCCCAACCTTCAACCTCAATAGTCCAGCAACCTTAAACTCCTGCTACAGAATTCCTAGGCTCAGATCATGTCCACATTTCCCCCATTTCATTTTACTTTCATTTTACATCTCTTCCTATAATATTTCTTGAAGAAAATAAATCATTGAATAAATGTGTACTTTTTAATCTCTTCGTGAAAATTTAGTTATTAATTAGATAAAGTGGCAACAGATATTAATATCTCCTACATTGCTCCCAAAGAAATATGAAGTAATTTATGGGACTTGAAGCTCATATAAATAAGTTACTATTTGTTATATATTTGTTTTGTTATAAATAAAACCTAAGAACAAAATCTCCCGGGAATAATGACAAGTAAATTTCATTAATTTTGTGATTTATTCCATTTCAATGGATCTGTCAAGATCATTATTTTTTGCCCATTAATATAATTATATGCATAGCCCAAACCATAGTTCACGGAAATAATTTCCACTGTTTCTTTGTCATTATAATTATCATCATTAAAATTATTAGATTGGTCATTCTCTTTTCTACAAAGGAAAACTTTTCTTAAATGTGGAAAAAAATTCTACATCCATTGAAATTGTTTCCTAGGCCAGTAGTTTATCGACCTACTGGCTCTGTGGTTGATCGGTATTGTTTATGAAGAATATAAGCAAGGGACAGAGAAAACAAGGGTACAAAGTAACTGGTTCCCTCTCCAAGGAGTGGGCCAGAACCTAGAAATAGAGTGTCTTGGGCTTTGTTCCATTCATTGTGGAAAAGAGACTTTCTTTCTCATTCTGCTCTATCAAAAACCTTAAAACCATGGGGCAAAAAAATGAGGTTCATTAATTCTTCACTGAGAATAAGTGTCTTATATGACAATAAGAGGGCCCTACTATGGATATCAGTGATTACTATCATGCCAGTTTCACAGCAGGCCATCATTTTACTCTTTTGATAGTCTCCTTCCATCAACTATAAAAGATGAGTCATTAACATCATATAAATACACTTAAACACTTTTGCCCAATTTCAATTCAAGATATTCACTATTACTATTAGAGCTTGGATTTTAGAAACAGATATTCCTGCCTCCCAATCTTGTTACTAGCAACAATGGTCAAGTAACCTTATGCACCTGACCTGTACTCTGTAGGTCAGTTTCCTCTTGCGTACATGATACCATTAGTGTCTATTTGACCAAGGTCAATAACATTAGCAAGTGCCCACTACAATTCTTGGCAAAGTAAAGTATTGCCTTAAAATAGTATATGAACTCTTTTTTACACATAATCCTAATAGGCAGTCATTTCCTGGAGAAAAATTAGAACTTTTCTATGATAAAGACAAATAAAGAGAAACAATAAATGTTATGGTTTTCTGCAACTTACAAATACAAATAGGCTCTTAAAGACCAAGAAGCAAAAACCGAGTATTATGGGCTGAATTAGGCTCTTAAAGACCAAGAAGCAAAAACCGAGTATTATGGGCTGAATTACATTTCCCCCACATTCATTTGTTAAAATCCTAACCGTCAGTACCTCTTACTATGACTATATGGGATATGGGATCATTAAAGAGGTAATTAAGGTTAGATGAGATCAGGAAGGTGGGCCATAATCCATTATGACTCGTGTCCTTATCAAAAAAAGAGATTAAGACACAGACAAACACAGACAAAAGACCATGTGAACAAACGGGGAGAAAATGACTATCTACAAACCAAGAAAAAAGTCTTGAAAGAAATACACCTTGCTGACACCTTAGACTTCTAGCCTAAAGAAGTGTAAGAAAATAAATGTCTGTTGTTTATGCTACTCAATTGGTGGTACTTTCTTATGGCAGCCCTAACAAACTAGTATATAGAACTTATGCCGGAATAATACATTTAAAAGAGTGGGAAAAGCCTCAGATTCTTCTGCCTCCACAGAAGAAGGTTTGAAAGTCACTCATTCAGGCAGGAACTGGAATTATGAAACAAAGGGGAGTAGCACCCTGGAGAAGGAATCCAGGATGCAGAGACCCGAGCTAGAAGAACCACATGGAAGGTCATCCCTCTAAAGAGATAGGGAACAGAAGGTGACCTTCTCCCCAGCTTCACCATCACCCCTACCAACACACACATGCGCTTCAAGGCCAGCAAAGAACAAGCTCAATCAAGAAAGTCCACTGCAGATTTTACTGACTGTTTTATTATTAACATACAAGGAAGACTTTTGAGTAAAAGTTCCAAACTATTAATCTAGAAGAGGAAGAAATAGGCACCATCTAGGCAGATGAACTGTGTACCAAGAAAGACCTGGAAGGAAGTGGAAAATTCATTTAAACACTGGCAAGAATAATACTTAAGGAAAAGCAAGTTTGACAGAGCAGGTAAGTAGACATAAGAGAAAAGTTCTGGAGGTTGAGCTGCAGGTCAAATACGGAACATTTAATGGACTTCCTGGGAGAAGGCCTGTTTGAGAAATAAAATCTCTATACATCTTAAGATATTCAATTTTAAAAAGGCAGAAACAGTTAAAATTTGAATGAGAACTTTAAATTTCTCTGCAAATAAAAAGTCGCTTTGTTGAATTGGCGATATGAAAACACAATGTGTTTTTCTTCACAACTAATAAATCACAACAGACATATTTTAAGGTGTTTTTTAATGACATTCTATTCTGAAACATTCAGACAAAGTTAGAACTTCACTGACTGATTTCTCAAATAATTTTTTCAAGTTGATCAGAACGAGTGCTATACTATACTTTCATACTCCAAAAATTTAACCAGTTCTTTAATTTTACCATTTGTTGGAAAACAGGGGGAAAATGAAAATGGAAGTGGTTAATAGCATATTAGAAACAAAAAAGCAGTTTTACAAAAACTGAATTCAATTTTTACAAAAAATGAATTCATTAATTCATTATTTTTCATTTAACTAAGAATATTTTCTGTATCATATATTTTGTGCCAGGCACCATCACGAACAAGACAAGCAGTTCACTGCCTTCCTCATTCTTCTTGCTTCCCAGGGAGGCAGAGGTATATAAACAATTATTTAAGAAAACTAAAGCAAAGTTGAGTAGATACAAAA
>CAUYRH010140836.1:0-10919 GCA_963574655.1 Perodicticus potto
ATTGCATTAAAATTATATATTGCTTTGTGTAGTATGGACATTTTAACAATGTTGATTCTTCCCAGCCATGAGCATGGTATGTTTTTTCATTGATTAACGTCCTCAGTTATTTATTTTCTTAGAATTTCATAGTTCTATTTATATAGATCTTTCAGGTCCTTCGTTAGGTAAACTCCCATATATATCATCAGAACTACTGTGAAAGGAATAGAGTCCTTGACTGTTTTTACAGCTTGACTATTGTTAGTGTATATAAAGGATACAGATTTGTGAGTATTGGTTTGTAACCTGGTGTATTCTTGAAACGCTGGTGTATTCTTGATCACTTCTTAGAGTTTTGTACTTAAATCCCTGTGTTGTTCCAGATATATGATTATATCATCTGTGAACAGTGGATGTTTGATCTCCTATGGCCTTGTATATATACACTTCAACCCTTTTTCTTGCCTGATTGCTATGGCTAAGACTTACATTGCAATGTTAACAATAGGTTGAGACAATGAGAAACCTTACCTTGTTCTTGTTCTGAGTGGAAATGATTTCAATTTAACTTTATTCCATATGATATTGGCAATGGGTTTCCTGTGGATGACCTCTATCAGTGTAAGAAATGTCCATTCTGAAAAAAACAAACAAACACACAAAAAAAAACTTCTGACTGGGTTCTTCCCTTTTCACAGAAGCTCTGGTGCTTTTCTTCTCTGCTTCTGTATTCCTTTCTGTCTAATAAAATCCGATCTTACCACTGGGTGGGGGGAAAGAAAAGAAATGTCCATTCTGTACCTATTTCTTTCTTTAGTTAATTGTATTCTTTTTTTCCCTTTCTTTTTTGTAGAGACAGAGTTTCATTTTATCACCCTTGGTAGAGTGCCTTGGCATCACACAGCTCACAGCAACCTTCACCTCCTGGGCTTAGTTGATTTTCTTGCCTCAGCCTCCCAAGTAGCCGAAACAACATACACCTGCCACGATGCCTGGCTATTTTTGTTGTTGTTGTTGTAATTTGGCCAGGGCAATGTTTGAACCTTCCAGTCTCGTTATATGGGGCCAGTGCCATAACTACTGAACCACAGGTTCTGGCCTTTGCTTAGTTTCCTCTTGGAGGATCTATCCAATACAGACACAGGTGTCTTCAAATCTCCAACTATATGGTGCTAGAGTAAATCAAGTTGCTCATGTTTCTAAGATTCTATCATATAAATTGAGGCAAATTATGGTTGGGAGCATAAATGTTGATAATTGAAAGCTCATCATATTGAGTGTTACCCTTTACAGTGCCTATCCTTATCTTTCCTTACTTTTGTTGGTATAAAGCCTATTGTATCTGTGAATAAAATTGCAACAACCTGCTTTTTTCCTGATTGCCATTTGCCTGAATTATAGATAACCATCTCTTCACATTGACACTATATTTATCTTTAAAGGCAATATGAGATTCTTGCATGCAGAAGATATCTGGCCTGAGTTTTGTATCCAGTCAGCCAACCTGTGCCTATTGAGAGCACAATTTAAGCCATTCACAATAATTGAGAATATTGACTAATCTGGTAGTATTTTGGGTTTCGTATTTATAAAAAGGCCAGTGGGCATTTTTAATCCTTTTGCCACTGTAGAAGTTGGACTTTGATCAAAAGTTTCTTGCTGAGTTTCCTTTGGTGGTAGAGGATTGTACTGGTCATTATGGAGGATAGGTCTGAGAATATCCTGGAGTGCTGGTTTAGTTATGGCAAATTTCTTCAACATGTGAATATAATTAAACTATTTAATTACTCCTTCATAAATGAAACTCAGTTTAGCTGGATATGGGATCCTGGGTTAAAAGTTATTTTGTTTTAGGAGGTTCAAGGTTGATGACCATCCTCTTCTATCTTGAAATTTTTTAGCAGTGACATCTGCAGTCATTCTAATATTCTTCCCCTTGTAGGTTATGCTTTTCTTAACTCTGACTGCTTCCAGAATTCTCTCCTTCATATTAAGTTTGCTGAGGTTAATTTTAATGTGTCTGGGGATACTTTATTTGTGGTTAGTCATGATGGGGTTCTAAAACTCTCTGCTATCTGGATTTTTGAATGTCTTGCCTGTTTGGGAAGTTCTCCTCGATTATCACTTGAAGTAGAGCATCTGGGCCTTTATAAGCAACCTTGTTGGCTTTAGGACTTCCCATAAGATGAATATTAGTTTTCTTCAAATTGTATCAGAGCTCCCTGAGAGAATGATCCATTTTTTCCTCTCCATTTTTCTTCCTTTCTGAGCATTTGGGAGTGGTTCAAAAGCTTTATCTTCAATGTCAGACATCCTTTCTTCTGTCAGCTCCATTTTTTTACTCAGGGATTCAACTGTATTTCTCAAATCTTTGAGGGCTGCAAGTTCTTGCCTCAATGTGTCAAAATCTTTGGTGACTTTGTCTTTGAATTCATCAAATTCTTTAGATAAGCTTTGAAATGCTCCTTGAATTTCTAATTCCAACTTCACCTCCATTCTGTTAATTGTATTTGCCATCCAAATTCTGAATTTTATTTCTGACATCTGAGCCATTTGTTTATGAATGGGATCTACTGGCATGTGAACCTTGTTGTTCCTTGGATAGTTGATCTACTCTGATGATTCTTGTTTCTGGAGTTTTTCCACTGATTCCACCCCATGTTTGGTTTTCACCCTTTGGCTAGATGAGTAGGCAAGGTGAAAGTGGGTTGGGGGCTCTTGGAGTAGTGATTAACCAGTCCTTTGCCAATGAACTGGGACTAGTGACTCCAGATTTTCCCCTACAGCTTTGCAAAGCACCTGTACAGTACTATGGCCTGAGACACTGGTGACCTGCTTGGTGTTGTGAGGCTAAGTGGCTCTGTCTTGTTTTCATTTGGTCTCTGTCCAATCCAAGTGAATCAGTAACACTTGCTTGAAGTTTCAGCTGTGGAGAAATACCAGCAATAAGACAGCCTTACCTGCACAGGCAATAATTAGAAAAGGAAAATCAAACATTCCCAGAATAATGCAACCAGGGTACAACCTTGGATAGTCCACAGTTGATTGACCCATGTCACGAGTCCCAAATCAATTGTCATAATAAGCACAGAATCCCAAGTTGGAGAGTTCAAATTGTCAACAGCAGATAGAAGAGGGCATCTCCTGTCAGGAGTATGAATTGTTCCAGAGCTCCATGGAGTCAGAAAGGCCCACCCAGCAAATGAATTATTTAGGGAAGTTCAATGCCTCCTTCCCCACCTAGCACCTCTGTCACACCCAGTCACTGGTAATGCCACAGGGCTGTGACGTCGTTCCCTCCAATGAACAGATGCTCCAGGATTTTGCAACTGCCTGAGTCACAGGGAGATCTGTGTCTCCTCAGCCAGGCCACCACACTCTGCCACCTGCTGTCGGGGAAGCTGAACCCTATTAACCTTGGCTGCTTAATGGAAGATGGGGAGTATCACTCAGTTCCATCCCTGCCCCAGATTGATGTTGCTGCCACTTATATTCTCACAGAATTGGCCTTTCTGTCCCAGTAATATTCCTGATATTCCCCTTTGGTCCAGGTCCTGTTTGAGTTCATGGAAACTGCAAATCAGCTGCACCCTTTGCTGCTTCCACTGTGTCAATACTCAAGAGGCTAGTATCTCATGCTCCGCTGCACTTCGTGTTGGGGTGGGTTGGGTTAGAGCTCACAAACTGCTATCAGTCTGCCACTCCCTGGGCTGGTGCTGCTGCCATGCCTGCTTTTGTCCCCACTATGCTCCTCTGGAAGCCGTTTGCATTTTGGGCTCAGAAAAGCAGCAATTCTGACTCAGCCCCACCCTGGGAGTATGCCACCTCTGTGCCTGCATGCATTCTATTCTCTGTCCCTGCAGTGTCCCACCCTGGCAGGAACCACCACAGGCATAGCCTTTGCGCAAAAGGCCTGCCTTTCCATCCCAGTCCTTTTATGCCAGTGGCTGCCATCGGAGTAGAGGCCTGGTTCACTCTCATTGCTAAGAGAGTGGTAAAGTGTCTTTCCAAAATATCCCCCTGTGTGTGAGCCCTATTATTCCCACCACTTCCGCTGATGCACTATGCTGCAGGTAAATGCTTCTGCTGCTCCTGTATGGCTCCCTCACTCCACAGTCCCCACTCTACACCCAAGCCACAGAATCATCACAGACTTGAAACAGCCCAAACCACATCCAAACCTCTCAAAAAAGGGCCAAGAGCCTGGACTCCAAGGGGGTCAGCCTTCCAGAACTTGGGGTGAGAGTGGAGGTGATTGATGGGAGTTCAGAATTGCAGGTAGAGTCTATGTTCAGTTTTATGCCTGGTGAGAAGTACCATTGGAGACTCATGTGTCTTCTCTTGGGAAGGAGTACTGGTTTTTAGAGGTTCTGTCGTGGGATAAAATAGGAAGAGATCTGAACTCTGCTCACTCATTTGTGGAATGTACACTGTGAGTTGTTCTCATAGGGGAGGGAACTCTCATCCACTTAGCAATGGATTTTGTATGTATTATTTGTTTCTTTGGGGTTGCCTCTCACTTTAGCAGGGGAGATGTGTGCTCTATAACCTTCTCTCTTGGATACACTCCAAACCATCCACTTACTTGCTATATTTCTGTACTTTAACTCTGCTTCTGGACAGGAGCCTCTGTGAAAAGCTGGCTTCAGACAGCCATCTTGTCTCTTCCCCTCGTTTTCCCTAATAAAAAGGATTTTAATGTTCATTCCTATTATGACATAAAAGTACACTTCATTCCTTTTGATTGTTGAAAAATGTTCCATCGTGTGAATATAGCATGTTGTATGTATACAATCATTTATAAATCCCATTAGTAGTCTTGAAGATGTTTCCTTCGCATCTAAGATTTTTAAGTCTTTATCAACAAGATATGTTGCCTCTGTAAAAACTCTTTTCTGTGTCTGATGAGACAGGCAACACCATGTTGTTTTTCTTATTCATTTTATTAATGTAATGTGTTGTATTAGTTGATTCGTCCATACTGAGATACACTAGCAAGCCTGGTAATACATCCTATTAGGGATAAATATATAAAGTATTTTGTATGATACTGGACTTTTCCTCCACCTAAACAGTATATCACTTACAGATTTGATGCAGCCTTTCCCCCTTTGTCCCAGAAATATACAATGTTTGCGTAGCTCCTGTGGGTCAGTGGTTCAGGACCGAAAACCATATGTGGAGGGTGGCATGTTAAAATCCAGCCCCAGCCATTCTACAACAAAATATAGCCCAGCATGGTGGAAGGTGTCTATAGTCTCAGTTACTTGAGAGTCTGAAGCAATATAACTGCATATGACTAGGAGTTTTAGGTTTCTTTGAGGCATGTGATGCCATGGCACACAACTGAATATAATAAAGTGAGACTATATCTCTAGAAAAAAAAGAGAAAAAAAATGTGCCATCATAGCTCAAGACAGTGCAAGCTGCTGACCTGAAGTGACCCATCAGACTTTATCCTACTCAGTAGCAGACAGTACAGGCCCGTGTCAACAATACCGGAGAAATCTTGCACTTATTTCTTGGACAAGTTGGGCCTCACTATTTTACTCAATCTGGTCTGAAAACCCTTAGCTTCCAGTGATCTTTGTGCCTCTGCCTCTGAAATTGCTGGGATCATAGGTGTGAACTATGGAGCTCATCTATGCTTATGTTTTGGAGAAGGTTTTTCTCTATTATCCTTATAGATAACAGCCTATAGAGTAAAAAATAACCATTCTATACAGATATAAATCACACACCACACAATTCACCCATTTGAAGTACAGAGTTCAAGACTACACATTCAGGAATCACTTGTATGGTTTCTTTGCTTATTACTACAGAAATTTCCCTTAAGTTGTAGAAGATAGAAATAGAGGAAAGAAAGTGATGAAATAAATAAAATAATGGAGAGAGCAAGCATATGAGATAGACATATTTGGAGGAAGGAAGGACAAAGTGAGGGAGGGATGAAGGGAGGGAGGATGAATGGAAACAAATAAAGAGAAAATGACCAAACTTGGTGGCTCACACCTAAAACCCCATCCTGCTGGCATGCTGAGATGAGTGGAGTTGTTGAATGAGGAGGTGCTGAGAATAGACTGATCAAGTGTCAGAACCTGTCTCTACTAAGAACTGAAAAATAATCTAGGCATTGCTACAGGCATCTGCAATCCTAGACATGTGGGAATGTCAGGCAGGAGGATTGCCTGATTACTTGAGTTTGATGTTTTTAGGATCTAGGCTGAGGCTATGACAGATTAGCCTGAACCATATATGGAAACCATATCTCAAAAATACCCATACACACACCCATGCACAGAAAACCAACAAACCAACCAGCTAACATTTTCTTCATCTAAAAAGACCAGAATTACCTTGATGGCTCAAGCAATTTAGACACATTTAAGACCTGTGATACTATGACCAAATTGAGGCTGTAGCTAGGCACAGTAAATTGTAAGCTTATCCTAAATGGATGTTTTGGGGTATGTGTCAAACATATACTTGAAATAGATTACAGAGGTGTTGCCTGTGGTAAAGTGGGTAGGGCGTTGGCCCCATATAATGAGGATGGTGGTTTCAAATCGAGTCCTGGCCAAACTGCAACAAAAAATAGCTGGGTGTTGTGGTGGACCCCTGTAGTCCCAGCTACTCAGGAGGTGGAGGGAGGATAATTGCTTGAGACCAAGAGTTGTAGGTTGCTGTGA
Source organism: Perodicticus potto (assembly GCA_963574655.1). Lineage (NCBI taxonomy): Eukaryota > Metazoa > Chordata > Mammalia > Primates > Lorisidae > Perodicticus > Perodicticus potto. The sequence continues at coordinate 6,675 of CAUYRH010140836.1, forward strand.
ACTGTTAGGTCACAGCACTCTACACTGGGGGACAGCTTGAGGCGCTGTCTCAAACAAACAAAAAGTTGTCCCTACTTAAGTGATTGCATGCAGTTTTATCAGCTGTGATGCAGCTTGATTAACAGTACTGCCCAAAATCTCAAATGTTGTCTCAGACTAGTGCCAGGAATCTCAACCATCAATGGAATCAAGGCACAAATGGGTGATCACTTTTCTGTCTGTGAATGGAGGGCTAAGAATTGCCCTGGTTCAAACCCTTGAGGGATACCAGCTGAAGTGAGCAGAAAAGTATCTTTGATCAGAAGCCTGCATCACAAGACATTACACAATGAAGTCACTACATGGTCACCATGGATGACATCACAATGGGTGTTGCCCTGGATTACCATGTTTATGCTTAACATTATTCCTACTAAGCATGTGTAGTGGATGTCCGGGTTTGTTGGTTGGGTTCAAACTGTTACAAAAGTATGGGGTTCTGTTTTCCACACTCAATTCCTGCTTCCAAAAGTTTGTATGTATATACGGCAAGGGATTTAACAAACCTTCCTTTCCTGCTTACATCATGGATTAGTAAGCAAGTGGAAGAGTAGGGTTTATACCTAGTGCTGCCCTGGAATGTTACAGACCATGAACCTGAGCCCAAAGATCATACAGATATTTCACAGACCAGACAGGTACGTCACAAAATTCTCAGTTCTACTCTTCCTGAGATTTCATTTCTTTAGGTATTCTACTGAAAGTCCTCTGTCAAAATCTGTTTAGGCAATGTGTCCAGTAGTGTAGTCCATACCTGCCATTATCTATGCTGATCATGGAAATATAAGCCTCTCTAGAACGTACCAACATTCCCGACTTCTGGATCAGGTGTGTCCAAACTTTTGGCTTCTTGGCCACATAGAAAGTAGAACTGTTATTTTGAGCCACACATTCAATACACAATCACTAATAAAACCTGATAAGCAAAAAAGAGATGTGTGCATAATTGTGGTGATATCTGCCACCAGGGATATCCAAAACATTCCTGACATAATCCTTATGTGTAACTGGGGCCTGAGGATTAGACACTACTTCAAGACCCTGATAGGGTCAATTCTTAAGTAGAGATCAATGAAATTTGCCACACATGCCTATAATACATGGGTTCTCTGGAAAGCCAAGGTGGGCTGATACCCTGAGCTTAGGGATTGGAGACAAGGCTGAGCAACAGCAAGATACCCTTAGCTCTGATGACACACCTAGTTTGTATAAAAATAGAAAAGGTTCTGAAGGATTGTGGTGCTTTCCTTTAGTTCCAGCTACACCAAAGGCTGAGGCACGTGGATCCCATCATCTCAAGAACTGAACGTTGTTGTGTGGTAGGTGGATGCCTTGATACTCTAACCTGGGCAATATAGTGAGAGACTGTCTCATGAAAAATAATGAATGAAAGAAAGAAAGAAGAAAAGAAAGAAAGAAGGAAAGGAAAGGAAAGGAAAAAACGAAAGAAAGAAAGAAAGAGAGAAAGAAAGAAAGAAAGAAAGAAAGAAAGAAAGAAAGAAAGAAAGAGAGAGAAAGAAAGAAAATAATGAAAGAAAAAGACAGAAAAGAAGGAAGGAAGGAAGGAAGGAAGGAAGGAAGGAAGGAAGGAAGGAAGGAAGGAAGGAAGGAAGGAAGGAAGGAAGGAAGGAAAAGAAAGAGAAAGAAAGAAAGACAGAAAAAAAAATTTGCTAGGCACAGTTTTCAAGAGCCAAAATACTAGGAGAGGTCAGTAGGTAGGTGTATAAAGGAGGAGATTTATTGTGACCCCAATGGGGGTAACAATTAGTCAGGACCAATGGGTTTTGGATTTATTCATTAGGATATTGCCAGTTGATCTAGTGGGTAGTTCTGAGATGTCTTGTCCCTGGGATCAGACTGAATGGGGCAAGGGAATATTGGCCTAGATTAAAGGAACCCAACAGAGAATGTGGAGGGTATCCTCTAGATCATTTAGTGTGCATCAGAAAAGCCTCATCTGAGTCAAGAAATCATTGTGTATTCAGTTTCCAGTGAGTACAAAAATCTAAGATATCAAAGGGTCAAAGTTATGTAAAATTTAAAGGGTTGATTAATAGAGGTTGTAGGAAATCAATTTCCCTATGAAAGAATAATTTCTCTAGTTGACATCTAATTTGGGGGGGGGATTTCAACTCTAGATCCGTGGTCAAAAGTAAAAATGAGGGGTAATTTCCCTATGAATTGTTTTCTCCATTTATGTATTGAGAGAGTGTCTCCTTTTCTTGCCCTTGATAGAGTGCCCTGGTATCATCATATGTCACGCAAACTTTAAGTGTTACCATCTAGTTAACCTATTCCCTCATCTGAGACTCCAGGCACCTGCATAACATCTGGCCTTTTTTTATTCTTCACAGAATGGGGTCACACTAGTGCTGAGGCTGGACTCCTATTCAGAAACTCAGAAAATCCTATAGACGTGGCCTCCCAAAGTGCCAAGATAACAGGCATGAAGCAAACCTGCTGGCCACTACCATAATTTGAAAAATATTCCAACTTCAAGGTCTGGAATGGTGGCTCACACCTGTAATGCTAACACCCTGGGAAGCAGAAGTGGGTGGTCCAAAGTAACTGGGCACTGTGCGGGAGCACTTGGACTCCCAGATGCTCAGGAAGCTGAAGCAATAGGATCTGTTGACTGATGATTTTGAGATTGAAGTTTGCTTGGATGATATCAGGGCACTCTACCCAGGAGGGTGGTGTGATACTCTGTCTCAATGAAAAAGAAAATGACAACTTCGTTAGGATGGAACAATGTGCCTTCCATGTCAATTCATGGTAACTTGTGTTTGAACAGGGAGATAGGGTTGACTGTCTCTCAAGTACTCTCATGACCTCGGTATTTCTTCTGCTGTGAGCATTTTGAGCACATCAAGTCTTGGAAATTGTCCTCAAGTAAATTTTCCTTCATTGAAATAAGTAGTTCACCCTTTGAAAGCATTCAATTCTGTATTTCTTAGTAGAGTCACACAATTACACAGATATCCCCACTATCTAATTTTAGAACTTTGTCTTCTCTCCAAACGCAAATAATATCAATATGTACTGGCAGTCACTTTCATCTTCCACATCACCCTTCCCCACCTTCTCTCTACTCCTATCAGAAAATTGGCCTTGTCTTGATGTTTTCTTCTGAGTTCAGTCATGCTATGTGCGGTCTTTTGTATGTGCCCTTGTTCCCTTATCATAGTGATTTTAAGGTCCATTGCTATTGAAACATAAATGTGCACTTCATTCTTTCTGATTGTTGAAAAATATTTCATCGTGTGAATAAAGCACTTTATCCACTCATCTGTAAATCTCATTAGTATTCCTGAAGATGTTCCCTTCTCATCTAAAATTATTTGTTGTTGTTGTGATTATTCTGGGGCTGGGTTTGAACCCACTACCCTTGGAATATGGGGCCACCACCATACTCACTGAGCAACAGGTACCTCCCGTTATGTCATATTTTTAAAACAATTGATCAACAGGTTATGTTGCCTCTGTCAAAAGCCTAGTCAATGTCTCTTAAGGCGACCATGTATTTTTCCTTATTGATTCTGTAAATGAGGTGTGTTCTATTCATTGTTTTTCCCATATTGAGTTGGACTGGCAATCCTGGTGATAAATCCCATTTAGAATATGTGCAATTTTGTATGTGAACAGACTTTTCCTTCACCTAAATAGTATATCTGTTATAGATTGGATATTGCATTTCCCCCTGTGCCCCAGAAAAGTACATTAGTATCATCACGGCTCAAGGAAATGCAAGCAGCTAAACTCAAGTGATCCTCCTGAGTTTATGATTCTGAGCAGCTGAGAATACAGGCCCATGTCACCACTGCTGGGGAAGTGTTGCATTTATTTCTTGGACAAGAGGGGTCATACTATGTTGCTCAGTCTGGTTTGAAACCCTTTAGCTTCCACTGTTATCTCTGCCTCAGTGTCTCAAAGTGCTGTGATTACAGACATGAGGTATGGTGCTCATCCATGATTATGTTTTGGTGAAAGTTTTGCTCTATTATACTCATATATAACACCCTGTAGATTAAAAAATAACAACTCTGTTTACATATATTTTGCACACTCCACAATTCACCCATTTCAACTCTAGAGTTCAAGGGATCACTTGTGTAGTTTCTTTGTTACTAGAGAAGTTTCCCTTAACAAGTAGAAGACATAGATTTGAGGATAGAAAGGCATGCAGGAAAGGAAAGAATGAAGAGG
>CAUYRH010140843.1:0-15302 GCA_963574655.1 Perodicticus potto
ATGAATAAACTGAGCAGATGACACATTTTAAAATATAATTTTCACTTGTACTAAATGTAGAATATAAATGTCTCATATAGTGATTAAAAGGCCATGAAGGCTATGTTAAATAGTTCAATGAAAATATTTCAGATTGTATATGAAGTCTGCATATTGTGCCCCATGATTGCACCAATGTACACAATTATGATTTAATAAAAATTAAAAATAAAATGAAATATAATTTTCCTAGCTGGAATTGGAGTTGCTCAAATTCAAAGAACTACCTCCATCTGATCCCACCCAACTCACTGACTTGTCTAGCCAAGATACCTCAAATAATTAGAAACACTAAATCAAAACATAAGTTCTTCTTAATACTTAACATGGAGATGACACACACTGAAGCTAATTTTTTAATAGATATGTGGTAAGAAATGGAGCACCACTTTGCCAGATTTCCTGTTCTCCCAGAAACATCTTTTCCAGATTTGGATACTTGGAAGCATCCCTGTCTATTCCTGAATGCAGATCGAAGGAGAGCTTATGAACCAGTTTTGAGAAGTGACATTTGAGCTGGGCTGTGAATGAACAGCAGCTGCCAGCACTGGGATCTTGGGGAAAGGGTTCCCAGAGGAAACAAGAAGGACAGAGGCCCTGAGATGGGCACCAGCATGGTCACTTCAGCACAGTGACAGTTAAGGGACTGGAGCTGAGACCTGGAGGGGACCTTAGTCGAGGAACCGTGTGGACCCTGGAAAGGAGCTTGGATTTTACTCTCATTGCAACAGAAGCCTTGAAAAATTTCAACCAGGATTGCAGCCTGATCTGGTTTACTTCTTTGAAAGATCCCTTGGTCTGCTCTGTGGAGAATAGCATTGCAGGGACCGAAAACTGGAGAAAAAGAGAGGCCGTTTTCTTTGGAGCTACATTAATGTAAAGAGCAAGACAACATTCCCCACAAACCCCGAATCTTTATTCAAAGCACTGAACGTTAACTTCTACCAAATTGGACTGTTCTCTTAGCCTCCCTCCCTCCTAACAGAGAAGCTCGGGAAGCTCCACCACAGCAGCTTCCTGAGTAATCGTTACATTCAGAACCTCGGCATGTTAGTCACACACTTTTTGTGAACGCAATTGAAAAGCAAAGCATTTTTTATCACCAAGACTTCCACTTTCTGAAAATAGTTCTGAGAAGTGGTTGCAACTTGCAAGCTGTGTCCCAGCAGTTAGAAGACGACACGTCACGTGAGCGGGTGTAGACGGAGGCAGCTGCCCTTTGGAATAGGTGCCTTCCCACCATCTCCGGGTCTGTTGAGCTCTTCAGTGGCAGTATACCCCCCAAAACACTATTCAATTATTCTTATGTTCATGATGCCGTAAAAAAGAAAATAAATTAAACATTGCACATTCACAGTATCCTTCCTCCATTCAAACAATAGAGAAATCGACTTCAAGTAAGAACAAGTTCTGGGCATCATTGTTGGATTCAGGTTCTCACAGAGCCTGGAAGGAGTCATCTCATGAGGGAAACAAGAAAGAAGCAAAATGTTGTTGAGAATTTCCCTTACTTTAACTAAGGGAACTTGAAATTGATACCAAAAAGGAGAAGACTAAGCTTGCCACAAAGTGAGAAATTTTAATGAGTTAGAAATGGGGTGGAACCTCCAGAGTTGACCACCTCCCTGCATTAACCACCTCCCTAAGTTGACCTAATTTTCATAGACCCAACATGCACCACATGTACACCATGTGTTAGCCTCCTTCCTTATGTTAACCACCTCTGTATATTGACCACTCTGTTACAGTCCCTTGGGTGGTCAACTTAGAGAAGTTCTACTATATATTCAAAAATCAGAAATTCTAGAATATAATCCTCTGGTATATGCCCTAGAAAAATTATTATAACACTGAACAACAGACATTTTTTAAATGATTTTGTAAGAGCTAAGTACTCCTCCCCAAAACTACACATATTTAGGTCAGTAATAAAAACAGGTAATTTACATGATCTTTCTACAGCTGTTTAGAAGTACATTAGTTTCATACCTCCTGGATTAGAAGAATTCTCCTACGTCTGCCACTAATTTATAAAGTTGATCATTTCTTTTCACAGGTTGCTGAGGCTTCAAAATGAATATTTGCAATTATGAAAAAGTGGGAAAAATTCATTCTTTAAATTTAAAATTGTGTTATTATTGACTCTTAAGAACTCTACTTTTTAAGTGCATGTTCATAGGAAAGGGAGATTGTTTGGACTAGATATAAAATGTACAATTTCACACATTAGGAATAAATATCAGGGAAGAAAATAAAAGCAGCTTGAACTCATATACCATCATTGATTTCATTAATCCACTGGGTAAATAAATAGACATATAGGACATATTAAAAAAATTACTGCAATTGATTTGATAGATGGAAGATATAAAGAGAATAATTTAATAAGAGTATATTTTGTGACTACAGATCACATAAAATATGACTGAATTATTGGTTGGACTGAATTATAGCAGAATAATTTTTAAATTAAAAAAATTTTGAGTATCTACAGTGAGCAGAATGGGCTGGTGTCATGCGTCCATTATCTCATTCAGTATCCATAACCCTATGGAGTAAGGACTGCTGCATTTTACTCAAGAGACTCAGGAACTGAGAGGCAGCGCGTGCCACACCCCCCTGCTAATAACTAAGGAGATGCCCGGGCACCCCCGTACTCCTTTTCTGGCCATTTGGATGTAAAAATGAGACATAAGATGGCCCATAAATAGTAGCTACTGTTGGGTTCAAGCACCCAGGGTTCAAGCACAATGAGCCCCCCTCATGAGATCCCAAAGGCTCTCAGAGACCACACATTGCTCCAGAGGGAAGAACATTGACATTGGTGCCAGAGGGGCTCATCTCTAAAGATCTTTAAAGGAGAGAAGTCATCGCAAAACAGCCCAGCAGACAGCAAACCGAAAGTGAAGATTCTCTTTAAAGGCAGGAGGTTGTGCCCTGTGGCTGATTGGGAGCAAGATAGGGAACTAAGAGTTTTCTGCAGCCCTCAAACCTCAACAAGGGTTCCTGCAAAGACCATCTGCCTTCCCTGCCCAAGAGTCCTTACTGATATAGCTGGCCACACTGCTTCTGTCGCCCTCCCCTCACTGTGCCATGGTGCTCCAAGCTTGCTCCCTCCTCAGAGCCTTCACTCTTAAAATTCCCTCAGCTGAAATGATTTCCCCCCAGATTAGCACAAAACTGGCTGCTTCTCATTCTCAACTCACATGTTACCTGCTGAAAGAGTCCATCCTTCCTACGCTTGGCCCTTGCTGTTCTAACCAGGATCATTCTCCTTTCTGCATTTGTCTTAACAACCATTTTCCCTCAGGAAAATTATCTTATTTATTTATCATTAATTAATTGCTGACTTTCTCCTCCCCTAGAATGCAAGCTTCTCCGGTTCAGGGACTTACTTCCTGAGATGTGGTTGGTATTATTGCACCTCTTCTGCACACCAGGTTCCATGTGGAAACTGGGTCTTAGAGTTGCAAAGAATAGTCTCTAAGAATTTAGATGCATTTCAATTCACATTGAATTTGTTCAAGCAAATTTAAAATTAGAAAAAACCACCAATGAAAGGGCATGCCCGCATTCATTATAACCCAAACACCAGAAATGACTACAATGTAAACTCATTGGTCTACACATAAAAAAAGAAAGAATGAAGAATCAGTGTGGATATTTTTAGCAACTATTGCAGCTGGTTGAGTGTTGCTCTTGACCTCATGGGTGTTATCAGTCTCATACCTTCTGAGTTACTTTTAAATTATTAATACTTAAAGCAAACTCCAGAGGAGCATTTAAAGAAAAATTTATTTTAATAAAGGAAGGAATTGGAGATACTGTAAGTTATAGTATAATGTAGGATAACTAACTAAGTATGAAATGTAACATTTGGGGAATTCTTGAAAACTCTTCCTACATTTGCAAGAAGCTTCCTTTCTTTTCCTGATCTTCTATTCTTCAAAAATAACGAGGAAAAACAGTTTAGAAATTCTTACTCAACATTTTATCTGAGAATAGCTTATATATATGGTTGCACAATTTTTATCCTTAGCATAAAAGAAAATAATTAGTCCAGAAGATGTTATTTTTGTCACTCTGTATAATTTCTTCAATACTTTCAACATTTTCTCACTTCATCACTTTTTAAATGTTTTACAAATTTTCTTACATAGGAAAAAGGTGAAAGACTTGTGTGCAGTCAATATCTCTATTCTCACCATCTACAATATATCTTTTACATTTTGCTTTTTGGGGGTTTGTTTTTTGTTTTTTGTTCATTCACGCATCCTTCTAGCCATCCATCAGTCCACTTTATTTTTGGACCATTTCAAAGTGAGTTTGAAGCATGAGTCCCATGTACTCAATTTTGATATGAGGACAAGTAATGACAATTAATGACACGGTGAGGTTGCGGGAAGGGGAAAGCAGAGAGAGAAAGAATGAGGGAGGGGTGGGGAAAAGAAGAGCAGAGAGAGGGAAGGAGCGAGGGGGGTGAGGTCTTGGTGTGTGCCACACCTTTGGGGGGCAAAACACGATTGTAAGAGGGACTTTACCTAACAAATGCAATCAGTGTAACCTGGTTTCTTGTACCCTCAATGAATCCCCAACAATAAAAAAAAAGAAAAAAAATCAGCATATTGCCTCTATAAACACCTCAGGATGCAGCTCAAAGAGAGATGTAGATGTTTGTGGCTCATTCTTTATTTTGATATAAAATATACACACAAGGAAATGCACAAATTGTAAGGGAACTATTGATAACTGTTGACCATGCATACACCCATGCAGCTCAAACCTTATTGAGATACAGAACATTATTATGACCCCCAAAGTGTTAACTACCCCCTCCCCAGTCAATTCTCATCTCTACTTCCTTGTACCCCCAGAGAAAACCAACGTTCTGATTCCCACCACATTGGAGTCAGACCAGGTAAATTCTGACATTTCTGGCTTCTTTTCCAAGCATAATTCTGAGGGATCGCCATGCTGATGGGTCTGTCAGGAGCTGCTGTTCTGAGTCACTAACAGTCCTTTGATGGAGCCACTGAAGCCGTGTAGCCATTCTCCTGTTGATAGACACTCCTTCAGCATTTTGAGCTCAGTTCATCTTAAGTGACTTTAAACCCATGGGTTTTTGTGAAACTTTGGCCATAATATACAAGGTATTTCAGTCACTATTTCCACTCCTCAACTGGAAAATTTGTGAAAAATCTTCTCTTGTATTTAACATTCTACATTGAAATTTGTGAAAACCTTTCTTTGTTTTTGTTTTCATCTGTTTGTTTTTAGAGAAAGGGTCTTGCTTGATTCCCCAGCCTATAATGCGGTGGCATAATGAGAGCTCACTGCAGCCTCCAACCCCTGGGTTCAACTGGCCCTCCTGTATCAGCCTCCCAAGTAGCTGTGACCACAGAAACCCACCACCACACGTGGCTAATTATTTTTTTTAAGAGGTGGGGTCTTACATTGGGTTGTCCAGGCTGGTCTCAAACTCCTGTCCTCAAGCAATCCTCTTGCCTCAGCCTCCCAAACTCTGTTGGCTGTAGAGGACAAAATATGAGTGTTCCAGAGGATTATAGGCATAAGCACCACATCCAGACTGTTTCTTTACTTTTTTGTTTGTACGTAATTACTAGTTTGTAAAGCTGTTCCCGCCTTCCTTGTTTCTAAGTATCTTGAAGAAATAATGAGAGAATTTGGGCTGAGGTACCTATGAAGTATTGTGATCCTTGGTTATCAGGAACAAATGCCTACAAAATTATTCTTTTGTAAGAAAGAGAAGGAAGGATAAGCCTTGCTGACCAAAGAAGGCAGAATAAGGAGTTCGGAGAGGACACTGATAGGCGATGACTAGCTTAGGACCCGAGGTTGACGTCCCGTGTCCACGTTTGTCTCCCTTGCTGCGTCCTCAGCTTTCCCTACTCATTCTTTCCTCTTTCACCTGAGCTGTTTCCTCAATCCTCCCTCTACTGCTGTCCCATGATTTTAAGAACCCTGGAACACTCATATTCTGTCCTCTGCAGCCAACATACTTGGAGTAATTGCGCTGAACCTGCCTCTGAATCTCAGGTGACATGATACATCTCATACAAGGGGGAGAGAGAGGAGGGTTGTGTTTATGGGCTTTCTTTTACCAACCAAATAAAAAGATGAAAGGAGCTTCTTCTTGTTCAAAGAATATCAGATGATATTCAGGAGAAAAGGGATCTTTTTGGTGGGGTGGGAAGAAATTCCCAGCAGTCCAAAAAGCTCAGTGTGTACTTTGCTATTTGTTCTGCCTTCACTTAAAGTTGACCTTGACCGAAAGGCACAGAACAAGATAACATCAGTAATTGGCAGAGATGAGTTTGAGTATCTCTAAGGCTCTGCAAAAAGGAAAAATAACTTTAGGAACGCCAAGATCTTTTGGAAAAGAAAAATAGGTGCAATGTTACTTAACATGCTTATTAAAGGTGTTTCAAATTCACTTTTCTTAAGTAACCGTTAGAGGCTTTGTGGGCATCTCGAAAAGATGACAAGATTAGACAAGACTATTGGGCCCCAGTATTGTGTTCAAATGTATAATTTTATATGTATACCTTTTTGAATGTTATTTTTTTTATTGTTTCCGGTTCATTGAGGGTACAAAGAAATAGGTTACACTGTTTGCATTTGTTAGGTAAAGTCCCCCTTATACTTGTGTCCTGCCCCCAAGAGATGTGCCATATGCCATAACCACCCATTGACCTCCCTCCTTCCATCTCTCCCCTCCCTCCTTCTCTCACCCACCGCACCTTGAATTGATTTGCGTTTTTCGCTGACGTGGGTATGTATTAGACCATCTATTGCCTTCGTATTAGAATTGGGTACATTGGATTCTTGCTTCTCTACCCTTGCAATAAAAAAGAATCATAAATTTTAATTAAAAGCAACATGACAATCCATATTTAGACTTTAAATCCAAAACCTCTGTACATGTACTTTGAACTTCTTTGGACTTGTACATAAGTCACAGATGAGGAAAGTCATGTTATCATGTTAGGCATTAATATATTTATTGAAGTTTGAAATAGTCCAGGCTCATAGATGTAAATTACGTATATATTAACAAATATTTATTGAGCATCTATTGTGTGCCAGATCTTGTCCTATCACTCCTTTTTCAGCCCTGTGGCAATTAATCAGACTGTTCTCATTTTCAACAGTTTATCTGTGGATCTTAGAATTTCAACAAGACTATGCATTCAAAGAAAAATAAAAATGGAAATTGGTACTAGGACCAATACAAGACTCCAGACACCATTCCTAATACTCATTCTCAATTAATATGTTCGTCAGACTAGCCTTATTGTTCTTTGCTATCAATTTGGGTAGCAAGAGACATTCATTGATTTGACTTTAAGGGAAGCCAGGCATGATGGGGCAAGCCATAGTCCCAGCTACTTGGGAGGCTCAGGCAGGAGGACTGCTTGAGCCCAGGAATTTGAGACTACAGTGAGCTATGACTATAGCACTGCACCCCAGCCTAGACAACAGATCAAGACCCCACCTCTAAAAAATAAAAATAATTCAAATAGTAAAATACTTCTTAAAAGTATTTTATAATTTTTAAAAACCCATTATATATATTAGAGATTGCTGTTAAGATTTTATTCATCAAAAATGTGCTCTATAGCTAAAAAGATAATCACCAAGATGCCTTCCAAAGGCAGAGTTTCAAATTATACCATTTCATGTTAATTCACTTCTGGGATGTCCTTGTTCACCTTGCCTGGCATTGATTAATCAGCAAATACATGCAGAACATCTACATCTCAGTGAGATATATGTGGGAATTCATGTGGGAGGCCCTGGATTTAAGAAATATATAATTTGATGGAGGGCTAAGACAAGGGCACAAACAACAGAGTCAGGTAAGCATGATAGAAGACTCATGTACAGAGTCTACAGAAAGAGAGTTCTAATACTATAGATTTAAGGATGTCTTTGTGGAAATGATTTGGGGGCATAAACTTTTATCAGGTTACAATGGACTATTATTTGTCCTTAAAAAGGCATGAAATCCTGATATAACATGATGAACTTTGAAGGCATTGTGCTAAGTGAAATAAAATAGACTTGAAAAGATAAATTCTATGATTCCACTGATACGAGGTGCTTACATAGAATTTTCAAGTCCATAAATACGGATAGTAAACAATGGTTACTAGGGGCTGGGAGGAGAAAAATGGGGATTTATTGTTTAATGATAGAGAGAGTCAGTATAGATTGATGAGAAAGGTCTAGATATGGATACTGCTGATGGCTACTTAGCAATGTGAATATGCTTCATACCACTGAACCATACACTGAAAAAAGGTTAGGATGACAAATCTTAAATGCTATGTATATTCAACCCTGATAGAATAGAACCTGTTATTAGGACTGGAGAATGTGCTTCTAAGCTGAGGTTTTCCATAGTTTAACAGTGAGCCTGCTGTTCTTTCTGTGCTCTAACTTTCCCTCCGAAAATGAATGGTGTGTTCATCCATCTCATAGAAAAAGTTTGAGTCCTGGGAAGCCATTGGTTAGCACCCTATGTGAATGCACAGTGTGGCAATTTTATGTGTACTTAAACATGAAGAGTCCTGGCCATTCACCTTCTTATCAATGACCATCCATGTAGGAAGCAATTTTTGATGAGAATAGCAAACGGTCTCTTTTGCCCAATAGTCAGACTCAGAGATCATTTCTACACAATATAAATAATCATAAAGAAAATACTGTTTTGTTCCCCATCTCTGTATTTCTGACCTTTTTAAGAAAAGAGACTCCACGTGTAAGTGAGATCACACAAGGTCTGTCTTTCTGTCTGTCTTATTTCACTTAGCACAATGTCCTCCAGCCTCATTCATGTTGGGTGATATGGCATGATCTTAGTTTTTAGGGGTGAATAATATTTCACTGTATGTATGTGTTAGTGTGTGCAAGCACAGGCTACATGTTCCTTATTTATCTGTCTGCCGGTGGATAGCCAGGACGTTTCCATATCTCACCTGTTATCAGCAATGCCACAGTAAGATGGAAGACAGAGATCTTTATGAGGTAGTAACTTTATTACCTGTGGGTATCGACACGTAGGCTAGCTCTATTTTTTATTTCTTTAGGAACCGCCATACTGTTTTCCAAAATGGCTGCGCCAGCCTACATTCTCAGCGGCAGTCACCAAGAGCAGGGGGAGGAGCCAGGGAGATGCAGATCAAAGGATAAAAAGTAGCAGATACATAGGAAGAACCAGTCTAGAGGGTTAAGGTCCAACACGAGACCGCAGTTAACAAACTTGTATGTGTTAGAGATTTTTTGTTAGATAAATAGAATTTAACTGCTCTTGTCACAAAAATATTAACTATGTGAAATGACAAATACGTTAATTTGCTTCACTGTAGTAACTATGTTACTATCCCCCTATATATATAGACACACACAAACACACATAGATATGTGTAATATACATCCCATAATATCAGGTTTTAAAGCTCAGATATACACAACGAAATTTAATTTAAAAAGAGAAAAATAACCCATGAAATTGCTGCTTAGTAAAAGGGGCCAAGGAGCTGGCCCCTATAAGATAGAATCAAGCCAAGGAAAATAATTTATGACTAATTTTACCATCTACAAAACCAAGTGTCCATGCCAGTTCCTCGGGCTGATCAGTGACCCCGTGACTTACATAGGTATTTCCACCATGGAAATGCACAAAGCGAGCACAATTGCTGGTAAGTCCTTCCAGGACTCCCCTTGAGATGCCACAGTTAGGAGACAGCTTCTCAGGATCATGGTTCTTCAGGGTTGAGCTCTTCCAATGACCTTGTACCCTCGAGCATGCCAAGTATAGATGGTAACGGGAAAGATCAGGAAAATATCATTACTCAACTGCCACTTCAAAATGTGGGAGAAGGAAATATAAACTATCGAGCCTTTCAGATTGTCCTGCTTGCTTTCCCTAAAGCAAAAAGATATATGTTGGTTTATATAAACAGCAACTCCATGTTTAAAATAGAAATTTATTTACTGGAAATAATATATAATGGTGTAGAAGAAATATAATCCTTCCAAAGGAAATAAGATCTTTACAAGATCATATTATTTTACAAAAATTTGTAAGAATGCTAGCCCATTACTTGGTTGCCCAGGGAACAGCTGAACACAAAAACAAGGTCTCAAATGATGAATCCGAATCTTTCTTCTTTATATTTTTTAATATCAGAGCAGAATACAAACCAGAGAAACTTCCTTCACACTCCTTTGAGGTTGACCATGAAGATGCCGATAAGGATGAAGTAAGTCAGTTGTTGAAAGTGAGATGTTTGGCGGCACCTGTGGCTCAAGGAGTAGGGGCCAGCCCCATATACCAGAGGTGGTGGGTTCAAACCTGGCCCTGGCCAAAAACTGCAAAAAAAAGAAAATGAGATGTTTAAAACATGAGGATGATTAACTCCTATGCTGCACCAGAGCCTTTCACATTCTCACCAGCTTTTCATCAGGTTGTAGTAGCTGTCTGAGCCAGGGCTTTAGTCAAAATGAATCACAGTTGTTTGGAAATTGAACATGACTGTTTAAGATGAGTCAAGAAAGAAACGCGGGTCTCTGTCTTAAATGCAGTGTCTGGGGTGGGAGGCCCACGAAAGACGGCTGTGATGCTAACGCTGCTTTTCGTTCAGGACACCACTTCCCACTCATCCTCTAAGGGTGGAGGGGGAGCCGGAGGAACTGGAGTTTTCAAGTCTGGCTGGCTCTACAAAGGGAATTTTAACAGCACCGTGAACAATACTGTCACTGTTCGGGTAAGGAGACAAGACTCGTCTTTGTCTCTGTCACCTTTCTTGACACCCCCTCGTTCAACCACAGCACAGAGAACCATTTCTGCTGAGTGTGTGTTTTATGTAACAGTTTATGTATGAAGTGGGACGCTTTTCTCCAGGACAGCTCCCTGGTAACATTGTGCCCCTAAATGGCGTAGAACATCTCCAACTTCCACGAGTAATCGCGCACTGCAATTCAAACCTCCTTGTATCTTTTCCTTCATGTAGTCATTCAAAAAGCGCTACTTCCAGCTGACTCAGTTGCCAGATAACTCCTACATTATGAATTTTTACAAAGATGAAAAGATATCCAAAGAACCCAAAGGCTGCATCTTTTTGGATTCCTGTACAGGGGTGGTGCAGGTGAGTAGAAATCCCTTCCCCCCTTGGATTCTTATCTTTTTTTTAATTTGAAAAGTGCTTTCAACAAATACATGTGGAATATCTGATGTAAACCAAAAATTATCCTAGACCATAGGGATTGAGTGAAGAGCGAGGCAGCCTAGATCTCTGCTTCCATAAAACGCACTTCAATAGAGAAAGAAAAACAGGAAATAAGCAAAGACGTAAGTAAATAAACAGAATGGAATCAGTTAGTCAGTTTTGCACTAAAATAAACAGAGTAAGAGAAAGGAATGAGGCCAGTGGTAAGGTTGGAAATGAATATTACTACTTGGTAAATAAGAAAAGCATTTTTGAAGACCATTTGATCTACAAGCTAACAGATGAGCAGGGGCTGCAAGTGCACAGGGCCTGAGGCCAGAGCAAGTCTGTACATTCAAGAAGAAGAGAAAGATGAGCACCAGGGTAGCTTCAGTACAGGAATCCCCAGAACTAAAGAAATTCAGTAGCGTAATATTATATAAACCACGTAGTATCAAAGCACATAGTTCATAAATGTTATTTTTATAATTAGGTAATCACGGCAGTAAATTTACAGTGTGCATATATATACATCGTCTTTCGTCTAAGAAAAGGTTTTCTCCAAAGACAAGGATTACATCGATTCCCAGGAGTTTAACTTCAGAAACAGACCTAGGGCTTTTAACAAGTAGTAGTCTACAAGCCCTTAGTCTTCACATTATTGCTTTTAGTATTAAATATGCCATGTGCTACTGTGACAAAAAGAATCAGAGTAATTCCATAAACCTCAGTTGGACGTCCCACTTTCGACACATTGATTCTTTCTACTCTAATGAAATAACTTTCTTTATTCCCTCATAAGTAAAAATTGCAGCAATCAAGTGTTTTTGCAATCTCTCCTTAAGTTTCCCAACCTGACTCTGGCTCATTAAAGTTGAGCACTCTGTATTCTTGTCATAGGCCATTAGAGCATCACTTTCTGTCGCCACTAAGCCTCAGCACTCACGTGGCTTGTAACTAGCTGAGGTTACATCTGGGGGCACTTGGACATGTGGATGCAAATGTTCTCTCCAGTTACTTAGGCCTGGACTATTTCTGGTTGGTTCATCTGCTAACATCTGGAATTCTTCCAGGAAGTAATAAGGCTGAACTTTAAAAGGAAAGAATTAATTACGTAGTGCAGAGCACTCTACTCGAAGTGAAAGATAATTGCATTTTAACACAGATGCCAACTTTCCATATGGAAAGGGCAATGTTGACATAATGGAGGGTGGAGATAGTTTTCTCTGTTTGGTCACAAAGGAGAATCTTTGGCCTCAAAAACATGAAGTAGAAATTCAGCAGTGAAGATCAATAAATACATTTTATAGACATTGAGCTGAAAAATTTAAATATTTCCTTTTCTGTTTGCACTTCAAAGCCTTCTCTGGCAAATGAGTCATTACTTTTTAAAAGAAGTGTCCTTGTAGTTCTCTGTTCTGTATAAAGTTGGTGCAGACGTGGAGATACAGTCTAATGTGCAATATCTTTCTTCTTCAGAGAATCATAGAACTCAGTGTTGGACACACATTTTAATGCCCTAATATGACCATCCACCATAGGAACCTCTTCTCCATCATCTCTTCCTTAGACTGTGTTTCAGTCTCTGCTTAAATATTGCCCTAGAAAGAAAGAGTCAGTTGGGGCTCATGCTTATAATCCTAGCACTCTGGAAGGTCAAAGTGGGAGGATCCCTTGACCTCAGGAATTCAAGACCAGCCTGAGGAAGAGCAAGACCCAGTCTGTAGTAAAAATAGAAAAATTAGCCAGACAATGTGCTGGATGCCTATATTCCCAGCTGCTCAGGAGGCTGATGGCTTGGACCCAAGAGTTTGAGGTTGCTGTGAGCTAGGCTGATGCCACAGCATTCTAGCCTAGGCAACAGAGTGACAGTGTCAAAAGAAGGTAGGTAGGAAAGAAGGAAGGGAAGAAGGGAGGGAGGGAGGGACAGTGGGAGGGAGAGAAGAACGAGTCTTACAAGGGCAAACACAAGCTTCATGTTCTTGCAAGTTAGCATTTGAAATCACTGTTTGCCATTTGCTATCTAAAGATCTTGAGTAAGTTACTTACTCGACCTCTTTATCTCAGGTTCCTCACTGGAAAACTAGAATAAATGTGGTAACATGTGCAAAGGACTGAGTGATGTGCTAACACGTGCAAAGGACTGAGTGATGGCGTAGTCGACCTTTCTTCCTTAGTTCTTCCTTTAATAATGGAAGTCACAACTTTAGGATATCGACATTCCACCATGGGATAGCCTTCTAAGAAAAATCTTGATTCACTTGTCTGAAATGCTTGCCTAACTGTACCAATTGATCTATTTCTTTACTTATTCATCATATATTCATTAATTCATTCAACAAATTTATTGTGCCTGACAGGCTAGAGATCATACTTAGGCATGGAGAGTTCAATTCCTTGTTCAAGTCAAAATTGGAGAGGGGCATAGCTGTCCACTCACTATCACCCCATATCACCAGAGCTGCGGTGGACTGGGAAAGGCAGAATCCATGCGAACCCGAACTGTGATGAACTCTTCTAGGTCAGGCAGCGAGTCTATGCAATGAAAGACAGGCCTGTTCATAGCTTTTCCCAAGCTTGATTTCGCAAATATATGTATTTTATTTTTTTAACGGGTTCAGCTTTGCCCCTACATTTATATTCTTTTTTATCAAGAACCTTTATCCAGTATTCTCTACATCCTTTATAGAGGCAGGGACCTTACTTTGGGAAGACAGATTTCTGGGTCACTTGCCACTTTGTGTGAGGGTCCCAGTTCTTACATATTTGCTTACAACTCTTTCTTTGTAAGCTTTTCCATTGGGTAAAAAGATTTTGAGTGACATAGTGCAAGTCTAACCATTCCTGTAGTAAGCTCTCAGGCACAAGGTGTGCTAAAGATGAATCACATAACCACAAAAGCACAGAGCAATTGAATAATGGGAATGAGTCAGGACAGTTTTGTTAGCGACCATTACCAAGTTCCCTTGGATAAGAGAAAAAAAGAAGACCAAAATCTTTGTTTAAGAAAGTACTACCTTTTATCTGGCAATCTTAGGCAGTTCAAGTTCACAAAAGACTTTGGTGGCTATGCCATTTCAGTTTGCCTCATTCAGACCTGGTCAATATCATTGTGTTTTCCTTAGAATGATTATTGGAATATTCTCACATGTATTATAAGAGTGACCTCAAATAGAGATGAGCTATGGCCCAGCTTTCTCAGACATGCAACCCTGACCTTGACTTGCCCGAATCATTCTATTCTGTGCTCTCCTAGAACCTAATACCTCTTCTTGAAAACATTGATATAGAATCTAAGACAGTTGTTCCTGATTTCACATTTGTAAGATTAATTACTTAATGCCTGTCCTCCCTGTTCCGCAAGGGCAGGGACTAACTCTGTTTATGCCCAGAACAAAGGACGAACACACAGATAACTCTGTCATGAATGAATAACATCACCCCAATAAGCACTGAGGGGTAAAAATTTAGCTTCTGCCTTTATGAGAATTATGGGCTAATAAAAAGCCAACCTGTGAATGAGTCATGGCAAGACAAAGAAATAATAATATTTGACATTAACGTGAGAAGGTATGGAAAGAAGCAACTCTCCTTGGAAGAGTTTAGAAAGGGGCATGTAAGCTGCAAATATCTGCATTGAGAACTGCAATTAGCTTTTCGGCCAATTCTTCTTTCTCCTTCAGTTCCTAAATTGTACTCCATCTTGAGGCAATGAGGTGCCCCACTGTGTATTCCTGCCCACTTAGAGAGACCCTGACTTCCCTGGCCCCAGCTACCTTTTTGGTGTGTGATGGTGGCAGGGCAGTAGCGCGGAAGATGGGAATTGACTGGTCATTATCTGTGGGTCTGGCTCCGTGCAATGCGTGAGTCAACTCAGTAGGTGGGACGAGGGGCACACTGCCCAAGCATACAAGCATTGTTTTCCCTTCCCTGTCACGTGCTACTGATATAATCCCAAACACATTTTAATTAATCTCCCCAGCCTCAGTGTCACCATATGTTAAATGTAATGAATCATGTGATTTTTCT
>CAUYRH010140848.1:0-17365 GCA_963574655.1 Perodicticus potto
CCCGGGCTCGCCAAATAACAATGACGGCTGCAACCAAAAAATAGCCAGGCGTTGTGGCGGGCGCCTGTAGTCCCAGCCACTTGGGAGGCGGAGGCAGGAGACTCGCTTGAGTCCAGGAGTTGGAGGTTGCTGTGAGCTGTGATGCCACAGCACTCTATCCAGGGTGACAGCTTGAGGCTCTGTCTCAAAAAAAAAAAAAAAAAAAAAGAATAAATGAGGTTGCATTTAGAACCCACCCTATTACTTAGGATGATCTTGTCTTTTTTTTTTTTTTTTTTAGGATAATCTTCCTTAATCACATCTACAAAAGCCCCTTTCCTTTTAATTTACACATTCCAACATTAGGACCTGATACCTTTGGGAGTCCCCTTATTCAGCCTAATTCAGAGACTTTACCACAAACCCAGAAAAGAGATCTTGAGGTGATAATTTCTTTTGTACAACTTTTTACATTATAAGTCATCATTATTTTTATAAAATAGGTTATCTTGTCTAAAAAGCATGGATCGTAACAAGAAAGATGCTTATTTCTTAATCATTATAAAACCTAATTTCAGAGCCATACTTTGGGGCAGCTTGAATCAATAAGCAATGAGAATTTAAACATGTTGCTCATGTTTGTATTGTGGAGACAAAACAACAGTTTTCACTGTAGTTAGGGTTAACCATTCATCTACTCATTTGTTCGTCCAGTAAATATTTACTGCTGCTGTATGGAGTTGTGGTTAAGAGTTCAAGCTAAGGAGTCATTCAAATCTGACTTTAAATCCTAGCTCTACCACTTACTAGCTGTGAGGTCTTTGGAAGGCTGCCTAACCTCTCCTGTTTCCTTATCTGAAAATGGAGCTGTCTGCGTATTAAATAAGATATGAGATGCATAAAGCTCTTTGCCTGGCATATAAGAAAATACTCAATAAATGTTAGTTATTAGCACTCAGTTCTGCTAGGAGTACAACATGAGATGGTACAGTGAGCCCCATTCCCACCATTGCTGAATATCTTCCTCCCACTGGAATACAAGTTTTATGACAGGAGGGATGTGATGCTTTGTCTAATGGTTTGTTCTCAGCGTCTGGTACCCAGCACATCTTGGCACTCAATAAATAACTTTTGAATGAATGAACGTGTGTAGGCATGTCATGGAGTTTACTAGTTTTGTGTTTGGAACATGACCCAAATACACACCTGCTGCCACCACTATCACCATCATGCTCTGGGGCCTCCCAAGATTCAAAGAAGCAGGTCATTGGCTTGACTTTCATAGATGGGGATAAGGAGAAAGGAAAGAGATAAAAATGGCAGTCCTAGGTGGTGCTTCAAGGTTAGTATCCTACTGTGGCTTAGTTACTACTATCCTAAAAGTGAAAGTGAAAAGAATTGAGAGAGCTAAAGAAAAAGCAGGATACCTCTCAAGCCCATTTTGGCTTCCAAGCGGGCACTCAAAGTGGAAGAAAAAGCAACACTTACTCCTATCCACGGCCCCAATCTCTATACCCCATCTGCAAATATTCCCACTATTCATAGAATGCTAATCAGATGGCAAACTTCTTAAGGACAGAGACCCTATGTTATGCCTTGTTTTACCAGCCTAGCACAACTCTTCATTCCTTTAACTATATTCTTTGTACATTTTCAAGATGCAAAGTACTTAATTGTGGTGGGGAGACACGTAGTAGGTGCTCATTCAGTCTTTCATCCGACAAATCTCTTTTGTACATAGACTTTGAGTTAGGCACTGTGGTCTGTGCTGGGGATCCTGAGATGCCCTGAAGGGAGTTCCCAGCCTGGCTGGGGAGACAGACAAGTTAGCAAGTGATTTCAACAAGGTGTGTAGGGGGTTAGGAGTATAGTAACAGGACAACAGAGGGAATTCTGCTTGGGTGTAAATTAGTTTCCTTGGTAGACACATGAACTGTGTCGTGAAGAATGAGGGGCAGTTCACCAGGCAGTTGGGGGGCAGGAGACAGGTGGAGGAGACATTACACAAAATGCAAAATGAATGTCTAAATCAATGAGTTTCTGACATTGTTTCAGCCCAAATCTTCCATCCTCATCGATTCCCCCAGCCCCGCTCTGTATGCTTAGGACTCCTGCTTGAACTTCTCTTGCCCTGACTCTGTAAATCATGATCTGACACAGTGAAATGTATTCTCTGGGCTGCAGGGTCCTCAGGTCAAGGTAATGGGTCACTAGCCAGCTGGTGCTTCAGCAGAGTGAACCTGGGCCTGAGAATCAAATATGTGGGCCCCACATCTCAGATGAGCAGAGGTAAGGCATGGGATAAATCATGTGATGTTTACGTTCAGAAACTGCAAAGCCACTAGCTTGCAAAGTGTCATTACGTCTGCAGGTGGAGGGTAATTTTCCTGTTACTCAAGGACTCCTGATCGGGCTCTGATTGGTTTCTGGGGAATTGTTTTATGACCCAGAGCCAGGCAGCGATAGATAGGAGATGTGGTTTGGTGGGCAGAAGTTTACAAGGCAGGAAATTGCTTCACTGGGCACAGCCATTCATAAGAAACACCTCTGGGAAAAAGAGACCCAGGCTCCCGGCAGGTCTGCCACTGGCCATCTGTTTACATCAGCAACAACCCATGTTCCTGGTTACACAATGTGGCAGCGTCACTTTGAGTGGGGGAATCTTTGCCCCTTGGAAGAATAAACACATTCCTCACTCACAATGGAATTAGCAGACCTTACAGACTTCTCAGTGACTCTCCTGGAGGCCTTAATGTCATAGGAAGGTGACTCTAAATGTGATTAGCTGGACAACTTAACTCACTCCAAATTCAGGCGAAGTTTCCTTTTGGCAGTAAGGATGGTAAGGGCTTGGAAGATACTCCAAAGGTGAAGGGTGGGAAGGAGTGATAATTCTTTGTCAGGCAGTTGCCAAAGCCACGGCGGGTTTCTTAGGAACAACGTAGCCTCTGGTTTAGGGATCACCGGTCAGTCTGGTGAGGTGGAGAGAGGGATGTAGGATGTTTGGATGCATTACAAAGCCCAGTTTCCATTGTGCTACCAGCTCTGTGATTCCTTAGCTGAGTTCTAGGATATATAGAGTTTTAGCACCAAAAGCCATCACATCTGCACTTGCCATGGGGAGGAAAGATCAGAAAGGGGCAGAGGCCAGAGTCTCCAAAACCTGTCTGTCTGGAGAGTCGTTGGCAGCCTCCTGCCCAGCACAATTTAGTAGAAACAAGAATCACACCCTGGACCTTCCTCCTCCCCAACCTATTTGTAAACTCATCTCAGTCCCATCGTGGCCAACTAAGCCTCAGCAGGCCACCTCACCTCTCTAAGTTCTCAGGTTCTGTATCTGTGAAATGGGGAGAATTATGGCCACTTAACTTCACAGCTTAATGTGAGAATCAGATGAAATAGTGAATTTCCTTATACTCAAGTGTGTTTGCACATTTAGGGTTTGGTGTATTGTCTCTGGGGCAGTTGGGCAGGTGGAGGGGCTGGGAGGTGAATTTCATTGTATGCTGTTTTTACTGTCATATGAGGAAGTGTAGACAATTCATCATTATCCCTGACTTAGTGCAGCACCTAGTAATTGTACATAGGCTAATTGGACAGAACACCCAGAAGTAGTCAGCAACAGAAGGCCCTGAGTGTGCCCCATCTGAGTTCATCTTGTTTGCTTCCAGGGAGACCCCCTTGCAAGTTCTATGGGATCACAGACTATGCCATTCTTGCTCACCACTGCATCTCCAATACCTCATACTGTACCTGCTGCATAGTTAAGTTCTCTATAACAAAGACTTTTTTTTTTTAGATAGAGTCTCACTTCATCACCCAGGTAGGGTGCCAGGGTATCATAGCTCACAGCAACCTCAAACTCTCGGGCTCAAGCAATCCTCTTCTCTCAGCCTCCCAAGTAGCTGGTAATACAGGCACCCACCACAATGCCCATCTAATTTTTCTATTTGTAGTAGAGATGGGATGTCACTCTTGTTCAGGCTGGTCTTGAACTCCTAAGGTCAGGCAATCCACCCATCTCGGCCTCCCAGAGTGCTGGGATTATAGGCATGAGTCACCCTGCCTGGCCCCATAATAAAGACTTTTGAATGGGGCAGCACCTGTGGCTCAGTCAGTAAGGCGCCGGCCCCATATACCGAGGGTGTCGGGTTCCAACCCAGCCCTGGCCGAACTGCAACAAAAAAATAGCTGGGCGTTGTGGTGGGCACCTGTGGTCCCAGCTACTCGAGAGGCTGAGGCAAGAATATCACCTAAGCCCAGGAGTTGGAAGTTGCTGTGAGCTGTGTGACGCCACGACACTCTACCGAGTGTGAAAAAGTGAGACTCTGTCTCTACAAAAAAAAAAAAAAGACTTTTGAATGAGTAAGTGAATCGAATCCACCCACGCATGAGTGAATAAATGAATGGATTGCACTGCTTTTAAAATATGAAATACAGGCTTGGCGCCTGTGGCTTAAGTGGCTAAGGCACCGGCCACATACACCTGAGCTGGCGGGTTCGCATCCAGCCTGGGCCCGCCAAACAACAATGACGGCTGCAACCAAAAAAAAAAAAAAGCTGGGCGTTGTGGCAGGTGCCTGTAGTCCCAGCTACTTGGGAGGCTGAGGCAGGAGACCCGCTTGATCCCAGGAGTTGGGAGGTTGCTGGGAGCTGTGATGCCACAGCACTCTACCCAGGGCGATAGCTTGAGGCTCTGTCTAAAAAAAATAAAATACAAATAAAAAATATATATATGAAATACATTCACCAGTATATAGTGAATCCATGGCAAACCTACTATGGACTTCAATTGGCCTTTATATCATCAGATAAATAGGCAGTCTTGATTTCTAGTTTCCTCGTATAGATAAAGCAGTTGCGTCAGGGAAAGTGAAGCAGGGGATTATGCTAAAGCCTACCCAAGGCAGGTTCAAGGACAGTCACTAGCCCAGGATACTTAAGATAATTTTAGTTTGTTAAGTAGTCACTTAGCTATTAGTTATTTTCAACTCCCCTCAACATCCTATGGTGACCACTGGTCATGCCCTGCTCATTCTCTGGGAAGGAGACTGCAAGAAGGTTTGGGAGCCATTGCCCCAAACATTTGGGAAACAGGGTTATTGGCCACCTGATATCCAAACCCTGCTGTAGGGACCAGGACAAGTCCAGAAAGGGAGGGATGGTCCTGTGGGTGTCATGAGATCAGACTGAGTGTGCGGCCAGGCCAGCACAGGAAAAATCCAGAGGCGTGTTTCAGGATCAAGAGCGTAGGCCGTGAGAGTGTGTTAGAGGTCTGCTTTGGAGTGGAACCTCTGAATATGGTACATGGATCTGGGCCTGATATCCCTAAAGGTAAGCTTCTCAAACTGGGATATGGGGCAATGAGCCAGCGGTTACAAGAAGCCACAGCAAAGAAGGCTCATCTTCTAGAGCATCAATTTTATTCAGAGAGAAGTATTTTTTTTTTTTTGAGACAGTGTCTTACTATGTCACCCTTGGTAGAGTGCTGTGGCGTTACAGCTCACAGCAACCTCCAACTCTTGGGCTTAAGTGATTCTCTTGCCTCAGCCTCCCGAGTAGCTGGGACCACAGGCACCCTTAACTGCATTTTTATATAAAATTAAATTGGTAAACTATGGTAGGAAATACAAAATTTAAATTCCTTTTTAAAATAAACTATGGAGGGCGGCGCCTGTGGCTCATGGAGTAGGGCGCCGGCCCCATATACCAAGGGTGGTGGGTTCAAACCCGACCTCGGCCGAACTGCAAAACAGAAAAATAGCCAGGCGTTGTGGCGGGCGCCTGTAGTCCCAGCTCCTCGGGAGGCTGAGGCAAGAGAATCACCTAAGCCCAAGAGTTGGGGATTGCTGTGAGCTGTGGGATGCCACGGCACTCTACCGAGGGTGATAAAGTGAGACTGTCTCTACAAAAAAAATAAATGAACTATGCAGCGAATTCACTCTTCTCTGCCACCCACGTACTTCACGTGAAAAGTTTTAGAAGCACAGGCTGAAAAGAGCCTCCCAGAAAATGGCTCCCACGGCCACCACATCACACTGTCCACACATGCTACCAGGTCCCCGCAGCGAAACAGTGGCATTGGTATTGCAACAGCCCCTCCCATCATCTGGGCTCTCAGAAATGTAAGTCCCCATCTAAGAGGAGTTGCCCTTTCTGTGTTATTTCCTCTATTTCCAGTGGCCGGCACAGCTCCTGGCACAGAGGAGGCACTCAATTAATGTGTATCAGGACAGAATGAGCCAGACAGATGCCTCCTCCAGAGTGGAGGCAGCTCTGGCCTCCAATCCACGAGGAGCCCAAACGGAACGGCCTGGGGTACCACTAACAAGTGCAGCTCCAGCTGGAGCTCTGTGTGGGCAAGCTTCACTTCTCTCCTTCCCAGGAACAAAGGGGTGACAATCTCTTTCCTCGTGGAAACAGTAGAATTTACTTTTATTCACATTTTTGAGAGGAGGAAACTGAAATCACATAGGGAAAAGCTAGACCTGCAGTTAGTTGGTGAGTTAGCAGCTCCACTTGGGATATACTGAGGTCAGCGGGGAAGGAGTATGTGAGTCTCAGCAGTAGGTTCGCTCTGGGCAAATGTGCTCAAGACCTTAGGTCTCTGCTTATCAAAGCTGACTCCCTGGGGGCCCCAGCTCCAGCTTCTCCTCTGAACTCCAGGCAAGCGAAGCTTCATTGGGTCTCCCAGACTCCAACATAGGCCCCTGAGGATGGGAATGGTGTGTAATTAATCTTTGTATCCCTCCAGCTTAGCAGAGTCACTACACGTAAGACACCCCCCGTAAACATTTGTTGGTCCTGAGAATGACTCCACTCACCTGGTCATTTAACAAATATCTATGTTCAGTGCAGTCTGCTGGACGTCGGGACGGTGAATAAGAAATAGTCTCTTCCCTCAAGGGGCCCACGGGGTAGTAGGGAAAGCTAATACAGAAAACGCTGATTGCAATGTGGCATAAATATCACAACAGAGGCTTGTACAAAAGGAAGAGGCAGCAGCTGGGCCCTCCAGACAGCGCGAGAGCTGTCTACTCTCTAGCTAGTGGACTCAGTAAAGTGGGGACGTCTAAAGCAATTGTGGTGGGTTCAGTCTCCTATAGTTGAAGTCCTGGGGAAGCAAAGGGAGGGTCATGTTCAGAAGGTGGGCTTTCCACAATCACAGGAATGCCCATCGTGGGTGGGCCAGAGGGTGACCTCCTCATCACCCTGTAGGAAAGTGAGGCCCAGCTAACACCTGTTGGGACAGGTAACTCCCATTTGCCCATTGTCCTGTGTTTGCAGAGGAGGAGCAGGGAACTCCAGCGAGTAAGAAGGAATGGGTCACAACAAGGTGAGCCTCCTTTGGCACCACAGGCATTAGCACAGAGATAGGGTGGTCGTCCTGGCTAGGATTTATAACTCCAGATTTCAAGGTCTTATCATAAACAAGCTCTTTCTCAATTGCAACATGTCAGGGGAAGGGGGAGCAGGCAGACAGGGACAGACTAGAGAGGGTGTTGGGGGTGGGGGAGAGAATCTTGTAGCTATGTGCATGTCAAGATGTGGCAGATAGGGAAATTTAGAAGACAGGGACAGAAAGAGCAAAAGAGAGAGGAAAAAAGAGGCAGAACTGTTCATGGCTAATTCCCATCCTCAGGGGCCTATGTTGGAGTCTGGGAGACCCAATGAAGCTTCGCTTGCCTGGAGTTCAGAGGAGAAGCTGGAGCTGGGGCCCCCAGGGAGTCTGCTTTGATAAGCAGAGACCTAAGGTCTTGGGCACATTTGCCCAGAGCGAACCTACTGCTGAGACTCACATACTCCTTCCCCGCTGACCTCAGTATATCCCAAGTGGAGCTGCTAACTCACCAACTAACTGCAGGTCTAATGGAAGATAGAACTGTTTAATAATAATGCTTTACTTCTCATCTCATTCCCATGGCCCAGCCTGAACATAGTGAAATCCTGGGGCACACCCAGAGGGCCAGCCTAGTAAGAGGATTGTCTTACCTAGGCTCCTGCTCTCTAGAAGTTTCTGTCCCTCCACAGATTCCTTACAAGTACATTTTTTTTTAAATTAATTTTTTGAGACAGAGCCTCGCTCTGTCATGCTGGGTGGAGTGCCATGGTGTCATTGTAGCTCACAGCAACCTCAAACTCTTGGCCCCGTTCAGACCTCGACTCCAGGCACCTGCCATGACGTCCAGCTAGTTTTTCTATTTTTAGTAGAGACAGGGACTCCCTTTCACTCACACTGGTCTCTAACTCCCGAGCTCAGGCCATCCACCTGTCTTGGCTTCCCAGAGATCTAGGATTACAGGCGTGAGCACCTGGCCAAGTGCATTTTATTTTATTTCTATTTATTATTATCATTTTTTTTAATTGAGACAGAGTCTCACTTTGTCACCCTCTGTAGAGTGTTGTAGTGTCATAGTTCACAGCAACCTCAAACTCTTGGGCTTAAGCGATTCTCTTGCTTCAGCCTCCCAAGTAGCTGGGACTACAGGTGCCCACCACAACACCCAGCTATTTTTGCTGTTGTTGTTGCTGTCATTGTTGTTTAGTAGACCTGGGCCAGGTTCGAACCCGCCAGCCCTGATGCATGCGGCCAGCACCCTAACCACTGAGCAACAAATGCCGAGCCAAGTGCATTTTATTGATTCTGGGTAGGGAGCAAGTGTGCAGCGTCTCTGGTCATTACCTAAAAAAAACTTCTTAATTAGGAATACAGTAGAGAGATCTTTGGAAAACGGCAAATTGCCTAAACATGCTGCTTTGGTGGAGAGAAGGATGGGGCATGGTACAGGAGTCAGACAGGCATATGGTGGTGAATAAGAAGGGGTGGAAGTGGGGACCTCAAGGCAAAGTACATATTCCTGCCCATGGCGCCCAAAGGCACCAGTACTGCCTTTGCACGCCTCTTCCTTCCTCTATGTCTTCCTTTGACTTTCATTTTCACTCAGTGCCACGTGGATAAAAACAGTGCCCCAAGGAAGCAGCCCACTGTGCAATTTGCACTGAACCACACCCCTTGAAGGGAAGGACTAGCTGTCCCTTCTGTTGCAGGCCTGTCCCGGCCCTTCTGGACTCAGGCCTGCTCTGCCTTCTGTTCGGACCAGGAGGGATTGTAGGCTCAGCAGGCATTGAAAGATGTCATTAAGAGGACATGCCTAAAGTATGCCTCCCTCCTCCTGCTTCTCCAGAGACATCAAACACACCAGGCCCAGGCAGGCAGGCAGAGTTAACAAACACAGCTAGGCTTGGGGGAGGCTCACAGGCTTCTCCTTCTGACTCCCAACTCCAGCCTGAGCAAATCCCCACCACCACCACCACCCGCACTGCGACTTCAAAGCCAGTAGCTTGTTTGCCTGGCCACAGGGCAGCAACAGGCTTTTCCTTTTGACCTAAGAAAGCATCCCTGGCATCATTGCTAGAGGACTTCTGGTGAGAGGGTCAACCTAAATCGTGGAGCCCTGCTTTGGGGCTCTGAGGTTGGCATTCTTGCCAGCCCTCCCTGCTGATACAAAACCAGAGGAATGTGCGGGGCAGGCCTGACAGAAAATGCATCCCTATACCTCTGGGAAGTGAGTCCCTGTCAGGACTCACAACAGAGAGGGCAGGCTCTACAGCCCCCCAGCAGGGTATGACTGGCCACATCAATGTACCCAAGAATGGAAAGCACACCACCACACACTTGCTGCTCCCCTGACAGCTGCCCTTGTTTCCAGGGACTTTTCACCATGAATGTGACAGTGTGTTCCCTTATCTGTGCCAAGGGCTACATGTGTCACATGCATGTGTACAGAGAAAAATGCATATTCCCAGTGATCCCAGATGCCACCACATGATTCTATAGGAACTATGCCCTTGACTCACATCCTGAAAACAAATCTTAATGCTTGATCTAAAAGCAAGGGCCAAGGCCCGTGGCTTAATGGACTAAGGCGCCAGCCACGTACACCTGAGCTAGTGGGTTCGAATCCAGCCTGGGCCCGCCAGACAACAATGACGGCTGTAACCAAAAAATGGCCAGGCATTGTGGCGGGTACCTGTGGTCCCAGCTACTTGGGAGGCGGAGGCAAGAGAATTGCCTAAGCCCAGGAGTTGGAGGTTACTGTGAGCTGTGTGACGCCATGGCACTCTACCGAGGGCGATAAAGTGAAACTCTGTCTCTACAAAAAAATTTTTTAAAAATAAAAAATAGAAATGCAAAATAAAGAAGATGCATTGGCTCACACCCATAGCACAGTGGTTAAGGCGTCAGCCACGTACACTGAGGCTGGTGGGTTCGAACCTGGCCAGGGCCAGCTGAACAACAATGACAACTGCAACAAAAAAATAGTCGGGCATTGTAGCGGGCGCCTGTAGTCCCAGCTACTTGGGGGGCTGAGGCAAGAGAATTGCTTAAGCCCAAGAGTTAGAGGTTGCTGTGAGCTGTGATGGCTCTCTACTGAGGGTGACATAGTGAGACTCTGTCTCAAAAAAAAAGAAAAGATGCAGTTTTATACAAAAAAAGAAAGAAAGAAAACAGAAGTTTAAGTGGTGAAGGCAAATGTGTCTGCTCTAGAGACCATATGATTCTTCACTCTGCCCTGGGGCGGGGAATAAAGTCAGTTTTAAGTTGCCCATTATACATGCTGTCATCTCCTAGCAGTAAGGATGATAGATGATTTGATTCAAAGGTCATCTGTATTGCACACTGTGTGACAATATGACCTCCTAAAGGCAAAGGCCAGGTCTTATTTATCTTTATGTCCCATTAGGTAAAACACAGCTTAAAAGCAAGCACTCCTGGGCGGCGCCTGTGGCTCATCGAGTAGGGCGCCAGCCCCATATACCGAAGGTGGCGGGTTCAAACCCAGCCCCAGCCAAACTGCAACAAAAAAATAACCGGGCGTTGTGGCGGGCGCCTGTAGTCCCAGCTACTTGGGAGGCTGAGGCAAGAGAATCACCTAAGCCCAGGAGTTGGAGGTTGCTGTGAGCTGTGCGATGCCACAGCATTCTACTGAGGGTGATAAAGTGAGAATATGTCTCTACAAAAAAAAAAAAAAAAGTTAAGCACTCAGTGTAGCAAAAAGGCTTTGCTGACATTGGGATCTGAAGCATGCCCCAGTCTTCTCACTTGTGTGACTTGTCCTTTCTGGGCCTTCATTTCTCCACCATCCTACTACTATATCTTCCCTAGTAATGATAAATATACTTGTTGTGTTTTGTTTTTTTTTTTTAAATGAACATTGTCTCCTAAGTTGCATACAGGATGCCATTTGCTGAACTGAATTTGAAAAGCAGGTAAATAATATTCCGGGACTGGACCATAAACAAAGGACTGAAGGAAGCAATGAGACTTTCCACAGAGATGCCACTTCAGTTACCCCTCAAGGGACAAGATGATGTGCCTTGGGGGAGACACATTCTCCAAGCATCTCAAGTATCCCAGGTAAACCCTGTCCATGGTCCCCCGATCGGCAGCACTGGCTCAAAGTCTAAATGAGGAAGGGTAAGAATAAACACGGGACATCACGGCAGCTCGGCTGGACAAGTCTCCGAACCGCGTGTGCACGGTCTCAAGGAGGGACAATCGTTTTCCAGGATCAAGTCATTCCAGCTCATAGAAAAGGAGAGGCATCAAGTTTTAAAAGTCGGTGCTATCTAACTACCACGGTCTCCATTTTGCAGACAAGGAAACCGAGGCCCAAGGCCGGCAGGCAGCCAGCGAGGGCCCCAGTCCCGGCAGCGGGCGCTGCCCCAAGTTCAAACGTGGGGGGCGGGGCGCCTACCTTCCTGATGGCCCGCGCGCGGGACACGCCGGGCAGCCCCACGTCGTGGCGCGTCTTCCTGCCCAGGATCTGGAACTTCTGCCTGTTGACTTTCACTTCGAACGGATTGGGGCAGGCCGTGGCCGGGCCTCCCCGCACCCTCGAGGCCGTTCTTCGCGCCCCGGCCGCCTTGACCCTCCCCATGGCGCACACTGCCTCGGCTCTAGGCGCTGGCGCCCTCAGGCCTCCAAGAAGCAGAGCAGACACGCGACTCTGACAGTCACAGCGAAGGAGAACTACCCATGCCGGAGCACGTCACCTTGGAAACACGTGTCCCGCCTCCCATCGTCATCTCGCGATAACTGCGCCAGCCGCCCTCGCCCCAGCCCCGGAGATCGCGAGAATTAGACAGGTCCGGGAATTGAGGTACCCACAAGCTCCCGCTCAAGAGCGGGCTTAGCGACTACAACTCCCAGCAGGCCACGCCACAGAATCCTGACGCGCTCTCCCGGCGCGAGGCCCTCTGGGATCTGTAGTGCCAGCCGAAGCGCCGCGGCCATCTTGGACGCGCGGCTAGAGGAGCGCTTGCGCGCCCTCTTCTGGAAAGCCGTTAGCGCCGAGCCGGCCCAAGCGCGCCTGGCTGGGGGCGGCGGCGGCGGCGGCGGCGGCGGCGGCTGCAGCAGCCGTCGCCGCCGGGGTCGGGGCCCCTGCCAGTGAGTCCCTCCTTGGGCTGTGGCTGGGCGGTGACTGAGCTGGCCCGGGTCCCGGCCCTAAGGAGGTAGTTGCCGCGCTGGGCGAGAGCGATGGGACGAAGAGGAGCCCAAGAGACCTCTCGGCGGAGGTGACAGCCGAGACTCGCGGCGGCAGGGCTGCCCGTCCCCACCGCTCCCCCGCTGGGGACCACGGCGAGGCCTCCCGAGGCCGACCCCGGCGGCGGTGGTGGCTTCGCCGACAGCCGCGGAGGCGACGGCGGCGGCGCAGCCTCTGGGGGCCCGATCTCGGGCCCGACGAGCAGGTGGAGCCCGGCCAGCAATGCTGTGAGGCGGCGGCGGCGGCTGCTCCTGTCCCGCCGCCCCCGCCTCTCCGAGCGCGCAGAACCCGCCGGCGGCGCCGGCGCCGGCGCAGGACCATGGAGATGGAGAACGTGATGGCCAACGCGCTGCTGCTGAAGGCGCGCCTGAGTGAGTGCGCGACAGCCCCTCGGGGACCCCCGCCCGGCCGGCCAGTGGTCAGCGGGGCTCCCGGGCCGGGCGGGGGTCGCTCGCGCCCTGCTCCTGGTGCCTGTGCGTGTGACCGCGGTCAGTGTCGATTCCACGCGGGGCGGTGTCTGGTTGGTGTTGGGTAACCCACCTGCCGGTCAGGGAGGACGCCGAGAAAAGAAGGTGCTTTTACGCTCTTGAAAGGGGTAGCCTGGAATCTGCAGAGTGAGACCGTTATCCTCACGTGGCTGCTGGGTTTTGAGGTTTGAGGGGAGGTTTGTGGCAGGTGAAGTGCACTGTAGCACATGTGGTGACAGATGGACACGTTGGTGAGCACTCACCTTTTATCAATATGAAAACATCAGGTGGCCCAGCCCTTCTGCCAGGAGGCCCCCCAAATACCTGGGGAACATATTTGAGAAATGTCTCCCCTCTCCTCACTCGTGTCCTGTGATCTTGTGCTGTCCCCTCGCCTCACTCGGCGCCCTATGATACTGTGCTGTCCCCGTATTGGCTTCCTTTTGAGCAGTAGGTTGGGTGGTGACAATGTTTTCAAGATGCAAAGGGCTTAAAGAGATAGGCCGGCCGGTGTCTGCCCAGGAAGGCAAGGACAAGGCTGACAGAAGGCGTTCTGCTGGGGCTGAGCGGGGCCTCGCCTGCGTCACTGAGGCGCAGAGCCGGTCTGGACACTTGTGAGTTTTGTCAACAGCGTGTCTTCAGCGTCAGGTGCCTGTGGGGCAAGGTCAGGTGGGCTGCACTCCATTGTCCCCTCATCCCTGGGCTTCAGAGAAGGGGGTTTGCGAAGCTGTATGCATTTTAGGAAGGTGGCTGGAAGACAGTGTGCAGGGATGACCATAGGGAGGAAGGCCAGTGAGGAAGATGCTGAGGAGAGCAGTGAGCCAGAGAGAAAGAAGACAGTGTGCTACGTGTTTGTTTCTGTGCTATCTGTAGCTGTTTCTATCAGCTACTATCTGTAGCTGGAAGGAAGGAGAAGGGGTGTAAGTCCTTCAGCGTCGTGACCCTCCAGTATGTGTCCTGAGCTGGACAGTGTGTGGAACAGAACATGGAGGCACTTAATGGTTCGTTAGCCAGGACTCATGCTGTGGAAAAAGGACTGGGCTACCACAGTCACTCGGCCTCCTTAGAGCTCTCACTGCCTGGAGCTAACTGGGAGGGGCAGGAGCCAGGATTCATAGAAAAGCCTGACATCTTCACTCGTGTCACTCATCCAGGCAGTGAACCTGGGACCTGACATTTGGTGGGACTCTGCCACAGATGTGGGAAACCACACGCTGATGGGGAAAGGAAGGAATATTGAACTCTTCTCACAGGCCTGGTACCTTTCTACACAAGTTATCTCACTTAATCTCCACAACAGTCTGTTAGGTGCTGAGAGCTCAGAGAACGTGCCACCATCCAAACCCTCCACCAAGAGCAGGTACAGAGACACAGTGGCAGCCTCATCTTCCTGGGTGACACGTTCAGCCATTTCTTATTGCTACCCTGCCCCACTGTCAGTGCCCCGTCCCAGTGAATGCAAACTCAGTGCAGTTGGAGAGCCCGACCCTCCTTGAGCCCCGCCTGCCTCACCACTCCAGCACCTGCGAGAGCATAAGCACTGGTTTCAGGTCTGCCACAGTGTCCAGCTGAGGAAGGGAGGGTCACAGCAGCCATACTGCCATGTTCTTGCTAGTTATTCAGGTAGTAAAAAATTTGGATAGGCAACAGAATGAGACCCTATCTCGAAAAGAAAAAAAAAAATAGCCAGTGACAGGATTTTGGGGGGAGGATAGTGAATCTAATTGGAAAGTACTGACTATGAGGTGCTCTGGACATCTGACAGTGGGAACCAGGTCAGTTGAGAAATGGGGTGAAGGGAGTACAGGAGTACAAGGGCTGGGGAAGAAGCTCTCATAACTTTGACCGTTATCTTTACGTAGATGACCTGCAAATCAGCATCTCTAACTGAGCCTTATCTCAGCTTGTTCCACTCTACCCATCTCTAGACGTCTGCCTCTTAAGGTTCTTCACACTCACCGTAGTGAAGACAGCAACTCATCTCCCAAGAAAATGGGCCTTTCCTCCTGGTTTTCCAATGCTTCCAAAGAGTCCTGGAGACTTAGTCACTAGCCTAATCCGTTTTGTTCTCTTGGATAAAATTCAGTAAAAATTTAGATGCCCAGAATGTTTGAGGCTGAAGTTTCTGATTTCTCTCAGTTAAATTAAAGGAGGAAAAAAGGTGCTTATTTAAAATCTGGCTGGGCACAGTGGCTCAGCAGGAATACCAACATTTTTTTTTTCTTTGAGACAGTGCTGTGTTGTCATGATAGCTCACAGCAGCCTCAAAGTCCTGGGCTCAAGCAATCCTCCTGCCTCAGCCTCGTGAGTAGCTAGGACTAGACAGGCACGACCATGCCTGGCTAAGTTTTCTGTTTCGTAGAGATGGGGGTCTTGCTTTTGCTCAGGTTGGTCTTGAACTCCTGAGATCAAGTGATCCACCTGCTTTGGCCTCCCATAGTGCTGGGATTACAGGCATGAGCCACTGCACCTGGGTAATCCCAGCAATTCAGGAAGCTGAGGCAGGAAGATCACTTGAGGCCAACAGTTCAAAACCAGCTTGGGCAACATAGTGAGATCCTGTCTCTACAAAATAATGATTATAATAAACAAATAAAAAGATCTTCATAAAGTATTATAGCACAGCCTTTTTCATCTTTCTGTGTCACCATGGGATGCTTTCCTCCCAAATCTTCCCATGACTCTTTCCCTTACTTTAGTCCTTGGCTAAATGCGCCCTTGCAGGGAGATTTTTTCTGATCCTGCCTTAGCCAAATAGCAACTTCCACCCTTACCCTGCTTGATTTATTTTCATACCATCTATTGCTATGTGAATGGCTAATTTTTTTCTTATCACTTAACATCATCTCATTTGTTAATATCTCTCCCTCATTTAAAATGCAGGAGAGGGACTTGGTCTTTTCACGGTTGTATTCCCAGTGACTTGAAGGTGTTTGGTACGTAGTAGGTGTTCAATAAACATTTGTTGACCAGAAGTCTATATGCAGCCCTAAATAACACATCACTTTATGTCTGGTTTACAAATTTGAAAATTGAGGCTCAGCACAGGTTTTGAATGACAGAGCTGGTCACTGACTGCCTCATCTCCGTGGTTTATGCTTCATCAAGCCACCTCCAGATAAGACCGAATACTGTGAGCGTGGATTTTTACTCATTATAGGTATTCAAACTTGCCAGACAAAATGGTAAGATACATTAGTAGAAGTAGTTGCTATAATTGGGTATTTCTGATTGCTAAGCAAATACTTTTTTTTCTTTCAACTTTAGGAGGATATGGGAAAAAAAATGGTCGTAGTAAGAAATGGAGGGAGATGCTGAAGCTGCCTCTTCTCAGCCAGTGCAAGGAGCTCCGATATTCCATTGGTGAGTAGAGTCAAACTCCTGCTCATGCCTGGAGTTTGTGTTCAGCCTTGTACCATTGGTTAGATGTTATTCTTCCTTGTTTAAAAAAAATTTTTTTTTTTAATTTTTCTTTTTGTAGAGACAGAGTCTTACTTTATGACCCTTGGTAGAGTGCTGTGGCGTCACACAGCTCACAGCAACCTCCAACTCCTGGGCTTAGGCAATTCTCTTGCCTCAGCCTCCCGAGTAGCTGGGACTACAGGTGCCCACCACAATGCCCGGCTATTTTTCTGTTTTTGCGGTTCGGCCGAGGCTGGGTTTGAACCCACCACCTTCAGTATATGGGGCCGGCGCCCTGCTGTTTAAAAAACTTTATGAGGCTCCACACCAGTAGCATAGCAGTTATGGCACTGGCCACATACACTGAAGCTGGCGGGTTCAAACCCGGCCGGGCCAGCTAAACAACAATGACAACTGCAACAAAAAAATAGCCGGGTGTTGTGGCGGACGCCTGTAGTCCCAGCTACTTGGGAGGCTGAGGCAAGAAAATCGCTTAAGCCCGAGAGTTAGAGGTTGCTGTGAGCTGTGGTATCACAGCACTCTACTGAGGGCGACATAGTGAGACTCTGTCTAAAAAAAAAAAAAAAAAAATGGAGCAAAGCTCAAACTCCTGGACTCAAGTGATCCTCTTGCCTCAGCCTCCCCAGTAGCTGGGATTACAGGCACCTACCACCACGCCTGACTAGTTTCCCTATTTTTTGTAAAGATGAGGTTTCACTCTTGCTCAGGCTGGTCTCTAACTATTCAGCTCAAGCAATCCACCTGCCATGAGCTCCCAAAGTGCTGGGATTACAGGTAGAAGCCACCACACCTAGCCTGCATTTAAAAATTTTTTTTTTTTTGAGACAGAGCCTCAAGCTGTCACCCTGGATAGAGTGCTGTGGCATCACAGCTCACAGCAACCTCCAATTCCTGGGCTCAAGCAAGTCTCCTGCCTCCGCCTCCCAAGTAGCTGGGACTACAGGCGCC
>CAUYRH010140854.1:0-13036 GCA_963574655.1 Perodicticus potto
GTTTTTGCACTCAAGAATCAGGCTGTCGGTGTCTGATCACCCCTTAATATGCCAGCAGTTAATCCTTGGGTCTTCCAAGCAGTAGGCCAGAACATGCTGTTTTTCTGTAGAACACATTGCTGGGTGAACACACACACACACCTTTTGGGGGCAAAACTCGATTGTAAGAGGGACTTATCCAACAAATGCAACTAGTGTAACATGGTTTCTTGTACCCTCAATGAATCCCCAACAATAAAAAAAGAAGAATGTGTCCTTACTGATTTGCAATGAGAAATTCCTGTCACACAGACCAGAGCCATGTGGTGACCACGTGTTAAGCACATGCTTTCCTGCAGACAGACTGCAGGGAAAGCCTAAACCCAATGAGAAACCACCTCATTGATTTTTCAGGAAAAATTATTGACATGTAGAACAAAAATACTCATAACTATATGATTTTAATGCTTTCTTCCATGTGAGTAAACGTGTATGGGGATTAGAAGGCTGATAACATAGAAACAGAATACACGGGAAGTGAGAAGAATGAGCTAATGGCATCAGGCTAAACTATCTGGTTGCCACAAAGTGGGAGCAAAATTACGAATAATAATGCTGACAACTCTACCTTGTCTCTGCCTTAAAGAGAACTTTAGTAGTTCACACCAGAATATTCAACTCGATTCCTGATGTTCCTTTTTCTGCACTTCTACAGATGATTGAACTATCACTTAATTGAAATTATGTCTTTTTAGAGCAGTTAAATATGAAGACCATATAACCCACCTCTTTCAGATGATTTTGCCTATCTTAATTCTAGTGTATTACATGTTGACCTTTTATCTGTATGCTCAGAGAAAAATCTATTTCATAATTATTCATTTTGGTATTTTCTGCATAAGTTTGCTTGGGGATTGAATACAATAATTTTTTTTAATGTACCTATTATACAGGCAATCCCCAAATTATGAAGAAGATAGGTTATGTAGGTTTGTTCTTAAGTTAAACTTGAATATCAGCTGGAAGTGGTACGTTTACCTATTGCCTGTAATAGCCTCTGTTCATAAGTATGAGTTGTATGTAAGTAAGTATTTGTAACTTGGGGACTGCCTATTTCAGGAATGTAGCTAGTATTCCATAGTGAAAACTAGTATTATAATACTAAAAGTGTCAGATATGAATACTATACCAGCAGTTCCCAACCTTTTTAGCATCAATGACAGGTTTCATGGAAGAAAATTTTTCTACAGACTATGATGGAGGCAGGAGATGGTTTCAGAATGACTCAAGCACATTACATGTATGGTGCATTTTATTTCCATTATTATTACACTGTAAAATGCAATGAAATAATTACACAATTCTCCATAGTACAGAATCAGCAGGCACCTTGAGCTTGTTTTCCTGCAACTAAATGGTCTCAGTGCTAGCATCACCACCTTATCTCCAGCTCAGATCACCAGGCATTTGCTTCTCATAAGGAGTGTGCAACCTGGATGCCTCACATGCACACTTGACAGTAGGGTCCAGGCTCCTATGAGAATCTAATGCCACCCGCTGATCTGACAGGAGGTGGAGCTCAGGAGGTGAAGTGAGCAAAGGAGAGGGGCTGTAAATACAGATGAAGCTTTGCTTGCTTACCTGCTGCTTACCTCCTGCTATGTGGCTGGTTCCTAACAGGTATGTGGGGCCACAGGTATCTGTACCACGTTGTGAGATATGTTACAATATAAAAGTGGTGTGAACAAAGTGCCATGGGAACACATAGGTAATATAGTCCCAGGAGCTTGGAACATCCAACATACATAACTGAAAATCATTTCCTCACTGTCTTTGTCACTTTTCCCTGGCTATGTTCCACAGCATAAATACTAGACTTCATGTGGGGCCCAAAATTTGACACTGCACCTTAGAATGTTATCCAGCTTATGCTCAGTACAGTGTAAAAATCACTTCTTTATTAACTCGGACTAAGCCAAGCCTCACTGCTGCCCAAATTGAGCTTGTGGTCACCCAATCCCCATGGTTTTGTTATGCAATTATTTTCACACCAAGCCTCTCCAATCCTGGTCTTGCAGGATTGATTTAAAATGAAAAACAAAATTTAAAACAATACACTCAGTTGAAATTATTTTTGCTTCTAAATAAATGGATATTCTGTTTTCCTTCCATGTCATGGTGTCAAACTCTCTACTGTAAGCTAGAAAATTTAAAGTCTGGAGATTCCACAAACACTGTCAGTTCTTCTGAAATTGCCCCATATCTGACTTCTGTAAAAATACCTGCAACCTCATTTGTTTAGTTTTATTTAACAAATGTGTAATTCTTACTGTCAGGCAGAATTCCAAACACTTTAAAAATAATAAATTATTTCTTCTTGAAGACAACCTCAGAAAAACATCTCTATTATCCTCAAAGCATAGAAAAGCTAGGTGACTCTCCCAATGTCACAAATCTAACAGGTGGTGTAAACCCAAGCAGTATGGCTTCTGACTGTGAGATGTGTCCATTATGCTCCGTGGCCTCTTTGAATAGTTTCCCATTATCCTTCTTCTAAACTGAAACAATAGCCTAATTACTAACCTCTCCAGCATTAGCCTCGATTCTAATCATCTATACCGTAGATACGGCCACACTTCTAAATCACTATTATATTTATGTAATTCCTGGTCTTAAAACCCTGAGATATCTCCCTAGAGGTAGGAGGTGAAGTCTTTCTCGTAAGGAATAGTCTGTAAAAATTGGCAGAGCATTACTGGCCTCTCACAACTTGCCTTCAATCTTTCTGTCTAGCCTTATCTTACTTTCCTAGTAGTCCCTCAACAGATTCATGCTGTTGCCTGAATTTATCATAAACGTTTCTGCCACTTTAACTGAAATAGCTTCAAACCCTCCCCGAGCAACTGCTCATCACGTGTACCAACATGCACATACCCATACTCATGGAATTTTAATCATACAGAAAAGCTCTGATCAAATGCTCTTGATATAATTTATAGAATCACACTTTATACGTAACAAATTACACCTTTATTTTTCCATTGCACTTTGTTCCTTCTGTAAAAATAGTACTTCAAATATTGTCATAGACTTTGCAGTGTACATATTTATCTCTCCCACCAGACTGTGAAATCTTTGAGACTAAGGTCTTACACATTTTTCTATTCCTAATAGTTGGTGCTAGCATATTTGGTTAAGTTAAAACAAATTGAATTGAACTAATTTTTTTTTAGAGAAAGTCTCACTCTGTTGCCCTGGCTAGAGACAGTGGTGTCATTACAACTCACTGCAACCTCAAACTCCTGGGCCCAAGCCATACTCCTGCCTCAGCCTCCCCAATAGTTGGTACTACAGGCAAGTCCCACTATGCCCACTTAATTTTTTGTTTTTGGTAGATACAGAGTCTCACTATATTGCCCAGATGTTGAACTCCTGGCCTTAAGCAATCCTCCTACCTCAGCCTCCTAAAGTGCTGGGATAACAGGTATGAGCTACCATGCCTAGCCTAAACTAAATTTTAATAAATGATCTTTTAAAAATGTTTAAGCATAATATTTATATCAGTTATTATAAATATTTAGCTGTAGATATCTGAGTTTTTTGTATCATGTATACACATTGGAATATTAAAGATGATTTATTCAATGAAGGAAGATTATAGGTCATGTCAAGTTTACCCTGTAAGTTTTCTGTGTTTTGTAACTTTTCTATTAAGATTTCTAATAATAAAAAAGTATTGTTTCTTATATTAAATGTAATTTTGGTGCCTTTGTCCATATCTCAAGTCCAATATAATCTTTACAAATCTTTGTACTATCTGTCTAGACTTCTGCTTCCAATTAGAATACAGAACATGAAATTCCTGTGGTCTCAGGGCAACCACAAATAAAACCTAGGCAAAATAGAAATAGTACATTTCCGTGGGGACAGCAAAAAGCAGAATGCAAAGAGGTCTTGTTAAATTGAATTCTAGAAAAAAAATTATCCATTTATAGTGAGAAGAGACACTCAACGTCTTCTAAACCTGAGGGCAGGCTCCAGGTCCAAGTCCAGGTAGATGGGCTGCAGAGTAAGCCACATACAAACAAAGAGACTGCAAAAATGATAAAGAAATACCTGCAAAAATGAAATAGATGACAGAATAGACTAGTGAGAGCAGTTGGAATCTGAAATAGTGAAATATATAAAAACAAGTTATGTGACCCAATAAGTAGCTTTCCCTTAACAGACATTAAGTTTTAGATTTTCTTGCTCCTTTTCTCTCCCCCACATTCCCCTCTCTTACTCCCTGATCTCATCTTTCCCCTCTTTCTCTCTCTCTAACATAAAATAAACTTATACATTTGTATCCTAAAAAATAATAATAATAATAATAGAGTTTTCCATGAAAGGAACAATGAATGGCATTTTTTTCATTATTTTGCTGTATTATAAGAATATATTATGCAAGACATACTATATTGTAAAAACATAGCATACAACATATATAAAAGACACAATATATGTTAATTAACCATTCATGTTATCATTAAGGCTCCTGGTCAATGTTAGACTATTACAATCAAGTTTTTATGGAGTCAAAATTATGAGTCTACACAGATTTTTGACTGTTAGAGAGGAGATAATCCCCTCTCGCCCTGTGTTGTTCAAGGGTCAACTGCATTTGCTAATATTAATTTCCCTCTTTCCACCACTTCTACACAATTTCAGTAAAATTAAAATTTGATCATTTGTAGAAGCATACAAAAGGGAACATCAGGAATAAGTTTACTGTTCTGTTCTGAACTAAGTACAGTTTAAGGTAGAGACTGTAGCTTCAAGTCACAAATTTTGAAATGGTCTGTATGTTTTCTGTATGTTATGTTCTGTATATTTTTAACACACGTTTCCAATGAGTCTAATGAAGGGCATTCTTAAATGTAGAGAGAAGTAACAATAACCCCACACATCCTCATAATTCTGCTACTGCTAGAGTTGAAACCACAGATGAACCAAAAAGAAAGAAAATCAGAAACTGATATTCAGTTGTCTCTCAGATCAAATACTGTCTTATTTATAAAAAGGTAGAAATGGGGAGGCAAAAATGGCAGACTAGAAGGTGCTGGCACACACCACTCTCACCACCAGGATCAAAAGCAGAGAGTAGATAGTCACCTTCAGAAGCAATAAGCAAGAGAGAGCACTGGGATTCAACAGAGAGGTGGCAGGAGGCATGGAAGTCAAAGGAAAGGGAAATAGGCAACCCACTTGGCTGGATCAGAGGTAACTAGGAGACACACACACACAGGGAGTGGAGGATAGGGCGCCCCTGGGGCTTCAATCTCCCTGAAGACTTTGTGATCTGAGTTTCAAGAGGGCCCTTCCACCCCTGCAGGCATCTGGAGTAATATGAGAGCTGCCTGGAGACTGAGCAGCAGCATTGCTCCAGAAAGATGGCACAGCAAGTCCCTCTGGCTACCGAGTCCTGAGAACTGAAGCCAGCACCACTCTGAGACGCAAGCCCCTAAGCACTGCATCTGCCTGGGGTGCCAGCTCCATTGCTGCAGCCACCTCATCACCACTGCCAGACCAGGGAGGAAGCAGCAAATCTGGGTGCTCTTGGGCATCCTGGAAACAAGAGATGTTGTGTGTCTGCTGCCACTGCCTTGGGATCTCCACCCAGCCACTGCCACTGTGGCTGGCCCTGCCAGAGAACCTACACAGGATCAAATCCATCCATCCACTCCTGCTGCTGATACCCAAAAAGCCTCTCCCAGTCACTGCCACTGCCAGTACTGCTAGGGGGACGCAGGCAGAAACAAAGGTCCATGGTCACCCACCACCACTACTGGGGTCTGGGGAGCCCACCTAGCCACTGCTACCAGAAGACCTCTGTGGGAACCAATGCCAACAACTGTCTACCTTTACCACTGCTGCTTGGCAAGCCCTGTCCAGGGGCTGCTGCTATCACTGCTGCCAGGGAACCTGAGTGGGAACAAATGTCTATGGCCACCTGCCCTCCCTGCCACAAAAAAAGAGAGACCTGTCCAACCTCTGTTGCTACTACTGCCATGAGGGGATCAGGTGGGAGCAA
Source organism: Perodicticus potto (assembly GCA_963574655.1). Classification (NCBI taxonomy): domain Eukaryota; kingdom Metazoa; phylum Chordata; class Mammalia; order Primates; family Lorisidae; genus Perodicticus; species Perodicticus potto. Next base: position 6,053 of record CAUYRH010140854.1, read on the forward strand.
ACTCCAAAGGGCCTCTGGCCCCTGTCTTTGCTGACAACACAGAGAGAAGTATGCACTGTTTCCAGCTGAGCTTTCAGCACAGGCCTGGGGATCTGGATGCCCGTCCATAAGAACACCCCCTAGCACCTGCTTGGCCTATGATAACCACAGGGGAACAGGGAGAAACAAGAGAGAATTGGTGCATCCATCCATATCCTTGCTGAGTAATCTTCTAGAATGGGGATCAAGCATATCATTCCAGGGCTCAAGAACCAGGAATTACATATCCTAGTCCACAATGACTGGCACCAGAAAACTCTCTCAGAGATCCGAGTTCAAGCTGACACAAATTTCCAACAACACCAGAGTGGGTACCTACTAGCAAAAGACAAAAGACAATATAAATCTCCCTTTCTACACTGAGCAGCAGCACTCCCAGCAGAAAACAGGTATACTACAAAGTTATCTGTTTTGAGCTAAGGGAAGAGGTTCCGGATGAGAAGAAACCATCACAAGAATACTGGCAGTGTGAAAAACAGCCTACTTCAACACCCACAAAGGATTACCCTAGGTCTCAGGTAATTGATTCCAAGGAAAAGAAAAATTTTTAAATGTCAGAATGAAAAGCAAAATATGGATTATAAGTAAGTTCAATGAAACCAATGAGAAAGTTGAAAACTACCACAAAGAATCAAACAAAAAGAAAACCTTTCAAGACATGAATAAAAAATTTCACTAAAAAGATAGATGGATATATTAAAAATAATGCCCTCCTGGAAATGAAAAAATCATTTAGGGAATATCAAAATACACTGGAAAATTTTAACAGCAGACTAGAACAGAAGAAAAAATTTCAGAGCTTAAGGAAAAGGTATTTGAATTAATCCATGTAGTCAAATATGAAGCACAAAGAATCAAGAGTAATAAAGAAATCTCCAAGTCATATGGGATTATGTAAAAGTCCCAAATATAAGAATTACAGGAAAAGCAAAAAGCATGGAAAATCTATTTGAAGAAATAATGAGAAAAACTTCGCTTGTCTTTCTAGAGACTTAAGCATCAAGATATAAGAAGGCCAATAAACACCCTGAAATTTTATTGTAAATAGGGTATATTGTCAGTGTGGCTAAAGTCAAAGTTAGGGAGAAAATCCTATAAGCTGTGAGACAAATACATCAAGTAATTTATAAAGGAAAATACATCAGACTAACAGCAGACTTCTCAACAGAAAACTTACAAGCAAGAATGTTTATCTTATCCTTGGATTCTTTTTATTTATTTATTTTTTTGAGAGAGAGTTTCAGTATGTCACCCTGGGTAGAGTGCTGTGGCATCACAACTCACAGCAATTTCAAACTCGTGGGCTTCAGTGATTCTCTTGCCTCAGCCTCCCAAGTAGCTAGGACTACAGGCGCCAGCCACAATTCTAGCTATTTTGTTGTTGTTGTAATTGTCATTGTTGTTTAGCTGGCCCTGGCCAAATTCGAATCCACCAGCCTTTGTGCATGGGGCTGGAGCCATAACCACTGTGCTACAAGCACCAAGCCTCATCTTTGGATTCTTAAACAGAATAATTGTCAGCCAAGAATTTTGTATCCTGCAAAACTAAGTTTCATAAACAAAGTAGAAATAGAATCTTTACCAACCAAGAAAACTCTAAGGGAATTTGCCACTATTAGATCTACCCTCTAGGAAATGCTCAAATTGCTCTAAACACTAAAGAAACAGTTTATAAGCATCAGTGTAAATACACCCCAAAGTAAAAACTTATACATCTTACAAAACAGTAACATGAAGGAGGATACAAAGCAAACAATCAACCCTATGCCTGGAATAGTACCTCACTAATCAATACAATGTTGAATATAAACAGTCTGAATGCCCCACTTAGGTGACACAGATTAATGAATTAAATAAAATATAACCCAAACACCTACTGTCTGCAAAAAAAACATTTAACTCAGAAAATAGTTGCATAGACTCAAGGTAAAGGAGTGAAAAAATATTCTCTATGTCATATAAAACAGACTTAAAATAGTAAACAAGACAATTATGTTAATTATATAATTACAAAGATTTTCATTAAACAAAAAAGATATAACAAATTAAATGTACATGGGCCCAATACCAAAGCTCTCAGATTCATAAAACAAATAGTACTATGCTTGAGGAATATAATAAACAGAAACATAATAAAGGTAAGGGATTTCAACACTTCGCTGAAGAAAAAGACAGGTCATTAAGGCAGAAAATCAAGGAAAAAACACTGCACTTAAATAGCTCTAGAACAAATGCACCCAACAGACATTTTCAGAATGTTCTATCTAAAAACTGTGAAAAGCACAAAACACATAGTCTACAGTGACCAAGGAAACATCAAAATCAGACTCAAATTTGACACAGATTTTGGAATTATCATAAAGAGATTTTAAAATAACTGTGATTAATATAATGTGGGTTCTGCTAGAAAAATTAGACAACTTGCAAGAACAGATGGTGATGTAAGCAGACTTAACATAAAAACGTAATTAAAATAAAGTACTACAAATAAAAAAACACCATAATAGAAATGAAGTCTAGTTTAGTCTAGACTCACCAGTAGACCAGACATATTGAAGGACAGAATCACCAATCTTAAAGATAGTATCAAAGAAAACTCAAGGGAAATAAATTTTTTAATAACATTCAAGAACATTGGAACAATTATAAAGGGTGTAACATACATATATAGTACAACCTCCATAGTTGACCACCTCCTTAAGTTGACCTAATTTTCATAGATTGGACATAGACCACATTTAAATATCAGTATAGTAGGCCCAGTTCCTTATGTTGACCATCTCTGTATGTTCACCAGTTTGTTACAGTTCCTTGGGTGGTCAACATACAGATGTTCTACTGTAATTGGAGTATGGCAAAAATAAGAAAGAAAGAAATGAGCAAAAGAAATATTTGAGGTAATATGGATGATATTTACCATTATAGTTAGCATCTTCAAACCCTTCTTTCAGTTTTGATAAATTCAGTAAGCAGAAAACTAATAAGAATGTAGTTGATCTTAACAGCACCAACAAACAACTAGATCCCACAATGGAATATATATCCTTCTTAAGATCACATGAAACATTTACTATGTTCTAGGTCATTAAATTTCATCTTTAAAAGAATTTTAAGTAGAAATAATGCAAAATATATTCTCAGACCACAATCTAATTAAACCAGAAAACAATAACAGAAACATAGCAGGAAAATCCAAAATATTTGGAGATTAGAGAACATACTTACTAGTAAAACATGAGTGAAATAAATTTCAAGAAAATTTTTAAAATATTTTGAACTAAGGAAAGACCAATAGAAACTTAAAGCAACCAGAAGAAAGCAAATAAAGAGCAGAAATCAATAACATTGAAAACAGAAAATTAATAGAAAAAATCAACTAAACCAAAAGCTGATACTTCGAAAAAATGAATATTTATAAACCTCTAGCCAGACTGAGAAAAAAAATAAAAGGCACAAATTACTGAAATAAAAAATACAAGAGACACATCAGTATTGGTTTCACAGACATTAAAAAATAATAAAAGAACATTATGAAAAACTCTATATTTTCACATGCAATAATGTAAAATAAATACAAACTTTTGAAAGATACATACTCCCCAAACTCACAAAGGGGAAAAGCATCATCCATATAAGCCTTATCTATGAATGAAATTAAAGCATGTTGAAGTAAACCTTTCAAAATAAAAGTACTAGGACCAGATAACTTCACTGGTAAATTCCACTTACTATTTAGGAAAGAAATGACTGTCTGTAATCTCTTTTAGAAAGTAGAAGGAAGGCTTCCCTACCCATTATATGCGGCCATCATTACCACAATGCCAAAACCAGATGATGACATTAAAGAAAGGACAACAGGCCAGTGTCTCCCACAAAAATAGATGAAAACATTATCAAAATAATAATAAGAGAATAGTATGTAAAATAAATTATGCAGCACAACCAAATGAGTCATATTTCAGGTATGCAAAACTGGTTTTAAATTCAAAAATCAATTAATGTAATTCATCACATCAATAGGCTAAAGAGAAAAATCATATGATCTTAACAAATAAATGAAGAAAAGCATTTAACAAAATATAACCCCCATTTATAATAGAAACTCTCAACCAGCTAGGGATAGAGAACTTCCTCAATTTGATTAAAGAAAAAGGAAAAGAAAAAAAGAGAGAAACATCTATCAAAAATCTATACTTAACAGTATATTTAATGGTAATAAATGAAAGGACTTCTACCTATGTTTGAGAACAAGGCAAGGGTGACCCCTCATACCACTTGCAAAAGCCATGAAGCTATTTTTGCAGATGACATGAGAATTAATGAAGAAAAAAGGATAGGAGGAAAAAGCCTCTTGGAACAAATAAACAATTACATGAGGATTGCAGGATTAAAGTCAATATACAAAAACTAAATTCTTCCTTATATACCAGCAATAAAGAATTGAAATTTGAAACAAAAATCATAGTATAACCTACATTAGCTCCAAAAAATAATAAACTATGTAAGTAGAAATTTAACAGTAAATATACAAAATCTATATGAAGAAAACTACAAAACTCTAATAAAGAAAATAAAAGAAATTCTAACCAAATGGAATGATAGTCCATGTTTATTGGTAGGAAGACTTAATATTATTTTTAAAATGTCAATTCTTCCCAAATTGATGTAGAGATCCAATTAAATCCCATTCAAAATTCTATAGGTGGATATTGCCAAGCCCATTCTAAGTTTATATGAAAAGGCAGAATGGCCAGAAAAGTTGGAAAAAAAAACAAAGAGAGAGAGAGAGAAAGAAAGAAAGAAGGAAGGAAGGAGAGAAATAGAGAGAGAAAAAAGAAAAAAAGAAAAGAAAATGCTGAAGTCATACAAGTTGGAAGGTTGACCCTACCTGACTTTGAGACTTACTATAAAGCTGAAAAACTAAAGTAATGTGGACACCAGGATATAGGCAAGAGAATAAATGAATTGATCAATAAAGTAGTAAAGAGAGCCCAAATAGACCCATACAAATATAGTTAACTGATTTTTGGCAGAGGACCAAAAGAACTCAATGAAGAATTGAGCAAATGGTGCTGGAATGGTAGGACATTCATCACCAACATAAAAATAAATCTAGCCATAAACCTTACACCTTTTAAAACAATTAACTCAAAATAGTTCATCGATCTAAATGTAAAGCACAAAATTATAAAACTACTAGAAAAGAACACATGAGACAATCCAAGTGACCTTGGGTTTGGTTTTTAGGTACAATTCCAAAAGCATTATACATAATATAAAAAATTAATAACTTGGATTTTATTAAAATTAAAAATGTCTGTTCTGCCAAAAGCATTCTCAAGCATTCTCTTGAGACAATGAAAAGATAAGCCACAGAATGAGTAAAAATATTTGGAAAACACATCACATACATATATAAAAAAAATCTAAAATTATACAAAAGTTCTTAAAACTCAACAATTAAAACCAAACAACTTAATTTAAAAAGAAAACAAGAGCCCAGCACCATGCAGGCCTGCACTTGGCACCCACAGGGCCTCCACAGGCCTGCACCCCACCAGGACCTCCCCCAGCAACCACGCGGCCCTGCATCCCATGTATGCAGGGCCTCTACAGGTCCATCTACTGCCAGGGACTCTGCCAGCCACCGCCAGGCCTCCGCAGGCTTACTCCCAGCCAGTGACTCCCCCAGCGACCATGCAGGCCTGCACCTGTCACCCACAGGGCCTCCACAGGCCTGCCCCCTGCCAAAAACTCTCCAGGCAACTGCACAGCCCCACAACCCAAGCCTGCAGGGCCTCCACAGGACCCCTTCTGCCAGGGGCTCCCCGGTGACTGTGTGGGCATGTGTCTGGCACCTGCAGGTCCTCTGCAGACCCAGTCCCAGGCCAGGAACTCCCCTGGTGACCGTGCAGGCCCACACCCTGAGCTGGTGGGCCTCCGCAGGTCCACCTTCTGACAGGGACTCCGTCAGCAACAACATGGCCTCCACAGCCCTGACCCCGGCCAAGGACTCCCCCAGCTACCACGCAGACCTGCACCTGGCACCTGCAGGGCCACCGCAGGCCTGCCTCCAGCCAGGATCTCCCCTGGCAACAGCTCGCCCCCATGCCCTGAGGCTGCTGGGACCCCACAGGTGTGCCTTCTGCAAGGGACTCCAGAAGCCACGGGAATGGGGCCCTCCTTACGGAGCCCTCCCTGCCTCTGCGTGGAGCCCTCCTTCTGGACAGAGACTGCTGGAGACGTGGGCTCTCTCTGCCAAAGTCACCGGGCGCCTGGCACTCCCAGAACTGTGTGCAACATCCTCTGCCCTGCTGCTGGATCCGGGGGTGTCACACTCCGGAGCTGCTCCCAAGCCAGAACTCCCTGGCTGGGACAGTACCAGAGGAACTACACAGGGTCCCTTTCTACAAAGTTCAAGCAATAATAGAGTGATCCCACTGGGGTCAAATCTTGTAAAGACACCTTCCCAACACTGAGGAAAGCCAGAGGCAATGGTGAAAAACAATCACGGGGTAGAATCAGTGGAAAAACTCTGGCAATATGAATAATGAGGGTAGATCAACTCCCCAAGGAACGATAAGGCAGACATGGCACAAGATACCTTGCATAGGCAAATGGCTGAGATGTCAAAAATCAAATTCAGAATCTGGATAGCAAATAAGATCAGCAGAATGGAGAAAAATATGGAATTAGAATTTCAAGCAGTAATCCAAAAGATTACCCAAAAGATGTCTCGAGAATTCAACGAATTCAAAGACAAAATGACCAAAGATTTTGACACATGGAGACAAGAAGTTGCAGCCCTCAAAGATCTGAGAAATACAATAGAATCCCTCAGTAACAGAATGAAGCAAGCAGAAGAAAGGATTTCTGACATGGATGACACAGCTTTTGAACGCTCTCAAACCTACAAAGAGGAGAAATGGAAGGCAAAAAGTGATC
>CAUYRH010140861.1:0-21676 GCA_963574655.1 Perodicticus potto
CCTTCCCGTCCCTTCTCCTTCCTTCCTTCCCTGCCTACTTCCCTTCCCTTCCCTTCCCTTCTCCTTGCTTCCTTCCTTCCTTCCTTTCCTCCCTCCTTCCCTTCCCTTCTCTCCTCCCTCCCTCCCTCCCTCCCTCCCTCCCTTCCTTCCTTCTTTCTCTCTTTCTTTTTTTTTTTGAAACAAAAATCTCTGTTGCTCCAGACTAGAGTACCAAAGTGCTGTGGCATCAGCTCAAATGTCTGGGTTCAAATGATCCTCCTGCTTCAGCTTCCTGACTAATTCGAACTATAGGTGCCTGCCACAACACCTGGCTAATTTTTCTATTTTTATGAGAGATGGGGTTTTACTCTTGCTCAGGCTTGTCCTGAACACCTGAGCTCCAGAAATCCTCCCATTTTGACCTCCCAGAGTGGTAAGAATACAGGCCTCAGCCACTGAGCCTGGACACAGACATGCTCATATGAAGCAAAACTCAACAAAACCCAGGTGAGAGGGAGGGGGAGGAGTAGATGAGCAAATTCCCACCTAACAGTTACAGTGCTCAGGAACACTGCATATTTACTGGGCAATGGGCAGATCCATAGCTTTGACTGAAAATATATGAAAAAAAATAACCAATACATGTACTATCATAAATAATATTCTAAATTTTAAAAAATAAAACATACAAGAGATAAAGAAGGGGAAATGAGATTCAACCCGCCCACCCAAAAAAAAATGAAGTTCTCTAAATCTTTATGTTTGTTTTCAATGTTAGTGTGATTGGGTAACACTGGCTTTATATCATGGAAATCCTACCAAGGAGGGCAGGCCATTTAGTAAATTGTAGCCCCCTTAGTCTGATACTAATAAAAATCTATCCACCACTGCCATATCTTACTATTATTCCTGCTTATTCTCACTGAGAAATTATCATGTTTTTCATGATCCCCTCAGATAAAGTACATTAATAGCAATACTTTACCACCTATATTCATTCGTGAGCAGTCTCTACATGCAAAGAAGGAAGGAAGTACAGACTAGTGTTAAAGTTTTTAATTATAATTACAAACAACCAAAATGGCAATAATAATTTAGCTCCTACCTTTTAGTATATGCTAAAATAAGGGTCAATGAAATTTTAGTAATCAGTCCATAACAAATTTACATAGTACAGCATAGAATGTATTCAGAGAGAGTCATTATTGCTACATTGCATTGCTGGTTAAGTGCAATTATTAAGGAAAGATGCTTTTACCTGTATTATCTCTCTGAAGAGTGTGATCTGTATCACACGTCAAGAAGCTATAATTCACAACATTTTAGGATTTCTTAACTCGGAACTTTGTGAAAATGAGAGAAGTTTTTGAAAACCGCTAACCCTATAATCTGAAAAAAGCCATTTTTATTGTTACAATAGTATTCAATATAACATGGAATATTATTATTAATACTATATTAACTATGTGAGTAGCTATACACGAGTGTACTGAACACTGTCAGTGTCCCACCCAAACATTCTCCAATCTCCTTTATCTTTCAGGGTATTTCATTCTCTGCTTTGATGGGCATCCATGCATCTTCTGTGGCCTTCCTTTGGCTCCAAAGAATCTGTGAGTTTCAGTTCCTCCTGGGTATCCTTGAACCAACGACTCCTTTACATTTCAGAGTTCTCCAGCAGATAAAAAGGCTTAGCTTGAAATCAGACACTTGCACAACTACTTTCCAGACATGTTTTTCCAACTTTCTCTCCAATTTTTAATAGATTCAGTTCCTTGTAAGTCATAGGAGCAGTCATATTCTTTTTTTTAATTTTTTTATTAAATCATAGCTGTGTACATTGATGCAATCATGGGGTACGATGTGCTGGTTTCAGATACAATCTGAAATATTTTCATTAAACTGGTTAACATAGCCTTCGTGGCATTTTCTTAGTTATTGTGTTAAGACCTTTGTGTTCTGCATTCAGTTTCACCTGTACCCTTCTAAGATGCACCGTAGGTGTGTCCTCACCAATTACCCTCCTATTCTTTTCTGAATTTGCATTTCAGGAAACTAATGCTAACATTCTACCACTTATAATGTATATGCACTGGTACGTTGTATAAACGCGATACAACCTCACCTAGAATCTGCCGATCACCCACAACCAGAGACTTTAAGAGCACACGCTATAGAACTTTTACAGAAACTTTTCCTTTCCTTGTATCTGACCTTTCCTTTGTTCACTATGCTGAGTGTCTATTCTCCTTTCAGGTATGTTTATGATTTCATCATTTGTCAATGATACTTAAAGATAAGAATTGTCCTTAAGTACAAGTGTTATCTTTGAGTGTAGAATCTGTGTTTGTTTTATGCAATGCTTTCTTTTCCCCACTATGTTACACCAAATGCTTGAAGGTTTCTTAAGAATTGCAGGTTGACTGCAACAACACATTTTTCAAGCTTTAGCCATAGCACTTCATGTCTTTACTTATTTGCCGAGTTGCCTCTTCATCAGTGAATTGGAGCTATAAATCTCTTTTTAATGAACTCTTTATTTGAATTTAGTTATGGCAAAAAAGGGATTCTCCTTGCGTTTTGGAAACATACCGCTTCTTCTATCACACCCTTAAATTTTCTCTGCTAATGAACATTTATTACTGACAACATCAGGTTCAATAGTTGACATTACAGTAACGTTATACTTTCAGACCATCATAACATTATTGAAAACCCTTATTTAATTATAATAACCAAAATTAGTTTTGTTGTGCAATCTTAATTCTTTTTTGGAACAAAGTCTGTTTAGTCTATATAGGAAAGTGATCATAATCCTAGGTTTGCCTTCAACATTTAATGCATTTTCATTCAACTTCATTTTATATACTTAGGATAATTATATAAAATCCTACTCTCCTAAATTTGTTTGTTAACTATGAGATGAGATGTTCAAGTTCTGAGTTAACTTCCATATCTGGAGGATCATTTTTCAACCTGGCTTATTATTTAACCCTTTCCTCTTATTCTGTCACTTGATGTTTTACCACTACAGCCTTCTCCTCAATTAAACTCATAGCACATGGCAAAGGATAAAAATGCTTATTAATAAAATAAGCATTGAGATTGGTATATAATACCATGTTCAAGACAATCAGAAATCAAAATATGTCTTCATAGTCGCTGTGATTACACTAGTCAGGAATAAGCTGAGAGTGAAGTATTGGAGGCTTCAAAACACGTTTATAGAATTGCCTCCAATATATAATTTAAGAGAAAGGGGGCTCTGGAGATAAGCTGCTGAAAGAAAAAAATCAAGAATAAAAAATTTATGAGACAAAGTTCAAAAATTAGATTTATAGAAAGGGTGCCAACAACCATATGTGCATTTCAGAAAGGAAAAAATGTATACACATTTTAAGAAAGAAGCATTAAAATGGTAATATTCAACACATACTGATTCCCAAAGCTGACTACAAGTCACGTGAACTTCTCTCATAATTGCAGAAGTCAAATGTGATTTGAGCATTATACATTTAACCCAATTTTTCCTTTCCTAAAACGCATATTATTTTGCTTGGGTCCCTCTGCAAATTTAAAGATTTCTTTTGTTCTTTTCGCTAGAAGAGAAATATAAATCCTGACAAGTTTATTTACATGTATATTTATGTTGTCTAAGTAATGTAATGCTTATTTGATGTGGTGTACAATGGTCTTAAAACAATATCATTGAAATAATTTATAAAATAATAAATATCTATGTAATAATGATGGATACAGATATTTTAGAAATGTAAGATAAATTTGCATGGTTTCCAAAGTCATAGCATTATGCTCTTTTCCTTAGAAGCCTATTTAAAATTTAGATAGCTTTAACTAAACCTTTTTAAGCACGTTTTTTCCGAATAATCTAGATCACTTTTAGGATTGCTTTTATGAGACAGATAATGTGATTTTTATATGAATATTGGAACAGTTTGCCAAGGAAAGTAAATATTAGATTATAAGAGAAAAATAAGTTAGGCTTCCGAATTCTTCTCTCTCATTACTCCATCCATCATAGGCTCCGGTCCACACACACACATGCGAATACACAGACAGATACGAAGGTTAAAATGCAGCTCCTAATTTTTATTTCTCACTAATAAGAATTTTATAAGAAGACTACATTTTGGAAAATTATAATTTAAAAGTTAATGGTTAGTCTCTTAACCTTCCAGAAAGGAAATACGAGAGAACTATCTGGCTCTCCCGCTTAGCTAAGTTGTCAAACAGACTGGAATGTGAAAATCAATTTGAAATAACTTTTGAACTACAGACTGCATAACGCATCATCCATAAAGATATGAATGTTCCATTTTTGACCTTTCTTTCCTATTTTATTTCCATTCTTTATAAATATATACATAATGAATTTCTCAATGAATGAATGACTTAATGCAAAAATGAAAATCACTTATCCTAGAAATTCGTAAACTATTAAAGTCAAAATATAAATGAGATTAAATTAAAACCCATGAAACAGATTTTAGTCCAACTGATCAGGAAGCAGTAAGTTTTGTGACGTTTTGTGTGTATCTTTCTATCGATCTATCTGTCTATCGATCTATCTATGTATCTGTCGAGAAAGAGAGAGAGAGAGGGAGCACCTGTGCTTCCTATGATTGGATAAATGTTGAGATATTGTAAATACATAATGGAGAGGCTTTCATTCATGTCTTTTAATTTGGTAAAGCGAATGACTTAAAAAATGGAATCAAAAGAGTACTGCATCAAATATTTCCTGATTGTTTACTTAAAGACACTAAGATAGAAAATACGGTCAATAAAACTCTTACTACCAAGAAGTTATAATACCTGTTGGCAGAGTTCATATATCAATGAGATTTTTTAAAAATAGCCATACTTCTTATTATGCCTTAATTGTAATGATGCCTTTTATAGAAGAAATTGAAAAGTGTCAACGATGTTCTTCGTGAAAAAGAGAAACAAAACAACAAAACTTTATTCTGGTGGAGGAAAAAGCTGTGGTAAATGGAAATGGAGTCATAAGATAGTATAGGAAGTATCAAGGGGGGGAAGTTCACAGTCAACATATACTTAGTCCAGTTCCATTAGAATCTCGGGCCATTATAGATTAAAATGCTTATGAAATACATATATAATACAAAAGCAGAAGAATTCAAAGTTACTAGGAGGAAAAATCACTAAATCTGTACTTATAATAAGAACATCACTGTTCCATACTGTTAACAGAAACAGATAGTTATGGTAGTAAAAAGTAAGGAGTAAATTGAGCTCAAAAGGGAAAGATCAACCTATTTAAAATTTTCTAGGGAGAAATAATGGCTTGAATTAGAACAATAGCTGAAGACATAGAAAATAATCTATATGTTGGTGATACTTTTAAAAATATAATTGAAAGAGTTTGCCGTGCATTGAGAAAGGTGGGAAATTACGCAAGTATGAATGGGTTCATGATGCAAACTGTGGTGGTAGTAAAGATTGAAAAATAGTGTTAAAGCCAAACTGGGATTACCATCTTCCACTGCCACATCTTGTCCCACTGAAGAGTCTTCAGGTGGCATATTATGAAGGGAACTGTCATCTCCTATGATAATAATACCTTCTTCTGAAATATCTCCTGAAGGACCTGACTGAAGCTATTTTACAATTCACTTTTTTAAATAAGTAGAAATAGTTTATTGCAAAACAACAATAGAAAACATAATATATTAAATGCGTAAACAAGTAAACAGGCATTTTATTATGAGTATCAAGTATTGCGTGCAGTATAACTATTACAAAATACTTTTGTAAGACAGGTGGTACAGTAGATTTATTTACAGCAATGTCATTACAAACATGTGAGCAATATGTTGCTCTGTCTAACATGTGAAAATGGCTAGTATGTCCCAAGACTGGAATTTTTCAGCTCCATTCTGGACTTATGAGACCCCCATAGAATAGGAGGTCCAAGATCTCCCAAAACATTGTTCTGTGGTACATGATTGTACATGTATGAAAGAAACACTAGCAACCTATGAAATCCACTTTCCAAAACAATCTATACTAATTCGTTGTTCACTGTTAAGATAACTATGGCAAACCAAAACTACAAATCAACAAATATTATCTATCAGCTTTTGTAAGTTCTAAATTAAGAAATGAGTCATAGTAAAGACCATTGAATAAAATAGACAGAAGAGTGGTTTGTTTTGTTTTGTTTTAGATAAAGTGGTCAGAAAAAGGTCCTTCAAGGAGATAAAATTTTATCAGATACCTGAATAGAATGAACAGTGTATCAGGTAGATACTTAAGGGTAAAGCTCCAGAGAGCTATAAATATAATAATTGAAGGCCCTGAAGCATCAGCAAGCTTGAGGAATCTCAGGAAGACTGAGATAAAGGAGAGCCGGGTTAAAGGAGAAGCAGGCAGACTCATGTGGGTCTTGTAGACCATGTAAGTGCCTTTAAATTTAAGCCCTGGGATATTTTTAAGCAAAAGAAGGTAGAGCGTAGCTTAGATTTATAGTGAAGTGAAAAAAAAGCAAATAACAAAAAAATGCAGTGTGAACTCTGTTACTATCTCCATACAAAAATGTCCAAGAAAAAACAAACTGAATTCCTCTAAACACGTATATTTGTATGAGTGAGGGGATACTTGTGGAAGAACATATGTCAATATTTCCTAAAAGAATAAGATAACATGATGTTAATATTTTATGAACAGGTCTATGAGGGTGGTGGTGTAGGGACAAAATACTTCACAAATGCTTTTTGCAGTTTTTGGCCAGGGCTGGGTTTGAACCCGCCACCTCAGGCATATGGGGCCTGCACTCTACTCCTTTGAGCCATAGGCACCACCCACAAATGCTTTACTGCAGTATCATTTTATTTTTTAATTTTTAAATCTTCGAATAGGATGATGTGAAGATGTAAGTATTTTATGCTGCAAACATTTATTGTCAAGCAAGAAATACAGCAAAGGACAACATATCAAAAGGGTAATTAATTCAGAGTCTTGGCTGTCATCTGAAAGAATAATACAGTACAAATAAATGATTTTTACAAATAAAAGCTAAATGATTATGTTTGTATTTTAGGTTTTTATATAATGTTCATTATAGTTTACTAACTTTTAGAAGTCATATACTTGATTTCTAAAAATAACATAATTCGTGTTTAGAAATCTGAATTTGCAATTCAGTCTAAAAGTCTGAAGTTATTGAAATCAATGATACAAAACTAATGTTTTGTGTTCTGTGACTTGGCAATTGCACATGTTTTCTCTTTTCTATCATGAATAAAATAAGGATGATATTCATCTGTCTCTTGGGATTGATACAAGAATTAATTAGATAATGTTGATAAAATGTTTTGAAGATTAAAAGTGCTAAGTATTGTTATGCTTATTACTTCACCACTGACTCATTTTTGTTCCTAAAGGACTTAATCTATTACTTGGCTAGCAATTAACATTCCAAATCATCAAGCCACTGAAAATAGCTTCAGATCTTCTGCAGACGGGGCTTAAAATAGTTTCCTTTGAAATTGTCTCACTAAGTAACAAGAAGTTATTTTACTATATTTCACTCGATCCAATATCTCCCTAGAAAATTACTCAATCAGAACTCAAGTACCCTAAATTATTTCTCCAGTGATTAATTCATTTTATCTAATAAATGTTGCTTTAGCATAATGCCTATGAAAGCATAATCAGAACATTTCAAAGGATTTGCAAGGAAACCTGTAAGTTTTAGAGCTAGCATCTAATAAGATAATGCATGAGTTGATTACATTATTATACAGATATTTTAGGTAAGGTCTTCAAGACAGAAACTCTGTCTACATTCTTAATGATAACCATCTCTAAATAGCTTCCCTCCCTCATTAATTTATTCACTGAAATATATATCCTAATTCCATTTCAGTCATTGCTTTTTAGGTGATGAGTTTAAACAATAATTTAGAGTCTACATTAATGACAAAGGGACTGCACAAAATTTGGAGAAATACTATAAAAAGAGTAAAATAATAATATAAACAATATCCAGACACCTCTTATGGTATATGACAAAAAATGGAGTCATACTTGTGATGCACTTATATCAGGAGAGATAAAAATTAAATAAATGTCAAAAATAAATCCAGATTGAAGATATACACTTTGACAGTTTTTTTCTTTCTCTCCCAAGATCACAAATATTTAATATTCTGTGCTACTTAAAACCTACTTTTCCACTATCCCCTTAATTTAGTTTCTATTTTACAGAGATGCATAAATGGCTTATTCTAATATTTTTGTTTGAGCACCCAAGTCTTTTATTAAAAATATTATTGAAGAAGAGATATAGATATTAATGATCTCATCAATATTTCCCCATTTTGGTCAACTCATAACAATTTTGCCACACATTTAATTTGTAAATATATTAAAGTTTTATATATATTACATGTAATATGCAAATATATTTACATATATACACACATATGTATATATCTATTAAAGGAATATTTACTTATCAGCAAATACTGTTTCTTCTTTCATCCTGTTGCATAATCAGATTTGTTTAGAGAGGTTTATAGAACTATTATTAATACATTTTGGGGTATAATATACTTTACTTTAACATTTGCAGAAAATAATATTTAGCCTAGTTTTTATAAAGACAGTAACAGTTAATAGAGTCTACATCTACAATGGCATATAAAGTAGGATGCAAGAATGCACATCTGTTTTTATGCTAATTGAAAGTTTTATGGATATTGATTGTCCAATTTATATAATGGAAAGCAAAAGTGACTAGCATATAAAATTAGAAAATATTTTTATGCTGCTATTAGGATGTACATTACAAACACTTGCAAACAATGAAAAGACATATTATTTAGGAGATGGTTGCAACAGGCCTTTATAGAATTTGATAAGCCTTTAGTTATATTTTAATTTTAGCTTTCAAATGAAATGAGAGAGCAAGACAGCCTAGAGAGGATTGTATGGTAGTCAGAGTGTTTAGTGAGTGGAATTAGGCTATTAAAAATTTACTAAAACTTCACTTAAGTATGCTCAGAATAAAAAAGCAGAGTGTGGAAAACTTCTACACTTAAGAAGCAGTAATAGAAATGCCCATACAGGATGTTGAGAATTAAGGGTCACTAAGATAAAATTAGGTACAACAAAGAACAAGAAAGGAAAGTAATTCGATAAAGTGGCTAAAGATCAACAGTATCTAATGGTGCATAAAAGTCTATCCACATGATGTATGCATTGGACTAAATATTTATGTTCCCCCAAAATCTATATGTGAAATTCTAAACGCTAATAAGATGGCATCTTAGTTTGCTTTGTGTTATTGCAAAGTAGTACCTGAGGTTAGGTAATTTATAAGGAGGAAGAAGCTTTATCTGACACATGATTCTGAAGAGTAGGAAGCTCACGGTGGTCATATGACTCTAGTGAGGGTCTCAGGTTGCTTACATTTGTGGCAGAAAGTGAAAAGGAGTTGGCTTGTGTAGAGATAATACTGTGAGACAGGAAACAAGTGGGGGTCAGGTCAGTGCCAGGCTTCTTAAGAATGAGTTCTCTAGGAAACTCATAGAGTGAGAATTCTTCCCCTGTTAAGGGAAGATAGTAATCTATTCATGAAGGATTCATCCCCATGACCCAGATACCTCCCACTAGGCCCCAGCTCGCCACACTGCCAAGCTAGGGATTATATTTCAACATTAGATTTGTTTGGTTCTGAAAAAGTCCAAATTACAACTGATAGTATTAAGAGATGGGTCTTGTGGGAATAAACCAGGTCATAAGATTGGGACCCCCAAGGAAAGAATTAGTGTCCTTATAAAAGGGACACAGGAGGACTTTCTCACCCTCTTTTCTGTCACTGAGAATGCTGTGAGATCTTGGCAGTCTGCAACCCAAAAGAGGATCCTCATCATAATCCAATGGTGTTGAAACCATGATCTTGAACTCCAACCTCAAAACCTAGGAGACATAAATGTTTCTGGTTTAAGCCAACCATCTAGTCTACAGTAGTTTAGTACAAAGCTCAATTTACTAAGACATCTATAAAGAGATTTTAAAACTAAACATAGTTGACTTCAGTAAGAAAGGCTCTGTTTGGAAAAAGCAAGTGAAGATAAAATAGACTGGTTATGGCATAGAAAAGAAAAAAAAATGAAGTTGACTAAAGAGTGAATTATAGGTGAAGAAGTAGACACAGCAAGTACAGACTACTTTTCAAAAATTTGTCAAAGAACAAGAGAGTTAAGATAATATTGTTTTGGTTCCCAATGATGGAAAGAAAGTCACTTTGGGGGGAAGACCAGAAAACTGAGCCCAGGGTCCTTAAGGGTAGATAACTGGTATATTATCAGAAGGACATGTTAAACAACAGTGTCTTTAAGGGCTATTGAAGTGAAGCAATCAGGAAAATGTCAAAGTACATTTCTGTTGTGGTTGTGGGTCTCAGAGAAACATGTTTCTTCTCAAAGAGGGGCTGAGGGCTATAGGGATACTGATTACATCTTTGCACCCTATAGTACCTGGAGTTTTTAGTGTGGGGGTTGGGGGGGGGATAGAAGAAATAAACAGGAAGGAAAACAGTATCTTTTCAGACTGCTCCCTTTTACTCAAAACAAGGAAATTAAGGGAGCACTTTGTCTCTCAGCTGGAAAAGACAAAGTAAGTTTGCCTGCTTGCCTGGTTGGTTGGACCACAGGTTATTGGACCTCTGTTTTGTTTCCCATGGAATGCAATAGAAAGGTTGATAAGCACTGAATCTCTCATAAGAAAGTATGGTTGGTCTCAAATAATGCTAAGCAATTCTCTCTCTCTCTCTCTCTCTCTGTGTTTTGCTCTGATTTTAAAGTATGAAGAATCAGGTAATTAGTTCTATTTCTGTCTGATTGACTTTTCTGGCTATCTAGCTCCATATTGTCAGTGTTGACAAGGGAAATCATAATTGCTAGACAATATCCCCTTAAATAATTTGATTTTAAACATTTATAACATGTAATTAGGAGTCTGGGAAGGATGGAGGCAGCAATAAAATCCACAGATAGATTTCACTATTTCTGTGGAAACAGATTTGTGCCCATCACTTCTCACTTTAAGTCTGGTAATGGTCAATTTTCCAATGTTCCTTGAGCCATGATGGCATTAGTGCAACAGAGCTGAGAGCTACAAAGGGCTTTATCAATTCACTACTCCTCACAGAAAACTACCCCAAACCTCAGTGTTTTGAGACCATAAGCACTTATTATTACTCATACCATCCCAGATTGATTGGGTGTTTCTTCTGGTCAATCCTGGGCTCACTTTTGCCTCTGCAGCATTGATAGGTGACTACACTCAGATTGGTTGAGTACCTCATAGTTTGAAATCAACCGTAGCTCCCTTGAGTTAGGATACTCGTCCTTGGCTAAGGTGATAAACTACGAACCAGATGATCGCTTATCCTCCCACAGACTCACCTGGGTTTGTTGATCTGGTCATTACTAGAAACTGAAAATAAAGCATAAGCACCGAAAACCCTTTTCCAGACTCAAACCCAAAATATCTTTACTTCTGCTACGTCCTATATCCCATAGCAAGTTACAAAGCCAGATCAGAATTACAGGACCTATATCATGTAATAAATAAATTCCATCCCTTCATTAGGAGGAGAAGTTGTGAAGACATTAAGAACAGGATGCAGAATCAGGATCATATTTGGAGCAAATTTCCAATAGAGGTTTTAGTGGCTCAGAAAGTGTCCTCCAACAACTCTGGATCAAAAAAACATGCTTGAAAACATTCCAATCCAAGGATTTCTAACAAAGCCTGATAGGTATCACAGTGGAAGCCAATAGACCAGGGGTAACATTTGCAGTTAGGAAAAGGTATCCATTTTTTTTTCAGCAAAAAGTACAATGTGAACTATCCAGTTGCATTTGAAGTAAACAAAGCTACATCCTAGAATATTACAGGGAAGACAGAAAACTATCCAAGGATCAGACAAAATAGATTATATCTAAAATGCTATTAACATAACATCAAGAAAGATCAATAATGAGTCCTTTATATTCCCCTGCCCGTAAATATGGCTTGTATTTTCATAAGCCACTAGATGTGTAGCAAGTAATTCAGAAGAGCTAGAAGAATAAAAATGAAAGTATATATTTTTGAATATGTTTATGGTTTTAATCTGATATGACTTTAGAGACAAGTAAAATAACATAAGTTAACAAGCAATGGCCAACTTTTTTTGTCACTGTGCATCAGCCAGAATCATATGCATAAGTACAAAATGAATCTAATTATGGAAAGTAATGTTTTTTTGTTTAAGGAATCTTAATTTGTAATTCTCAAATACCCACTATACTTTCTTTCACAATTCAACCAAAAGTTCTGTAGAAAGAAAACTTTGATAAAATTGGTAAGGAATTTGGGGGGAAATAAAGAGAACTAGATATGACAAAACACCTATATTCAGACTTGAAAGAATGAAAAAGGCCTTGGAGTTTCAATCGTGGTCACGAGACAACCTTAACTCATGTAAACTACTGTTTTACTTTAGTCATCACTAATCTTAGGAACAGGAAGAATCACAATAAAACGTTACACATGGAAAACAAAAGAATGTGATTATAGCAAAACTAAAACAGCACAACACTTAGTATTCCAAACTAGTCTAACAACCCAAGGACTTATATTAAGGATTTGTATAATTATGTATTGCAAATTCATAACATATACATATATATACATATGCAAATTCATGTATATCCATCCATTAATGATTCACTGAGAATAATAAAGTAGAGTAGTTAACCAAGCCCTGTAGAAATTCATAGGAACACAGAAATAGCTTCCTTTGGCTTTTGCATTTTTTCCACATCTATCCAATACTACCTAGGCATGGAAGGGAAGGTTTCATGTTTTGCTGCAGCCGGTCATTTTAGGTGATGCTTCTCACATTCACTGAGTTTGCTTACTTTTGTGCAGTTTGTTTCTCTGTTTGTTACATAGTTCACTGTTGTCATAATTTCCCATTTGTTATTGAAAATATAATCTGATGATTGCATTTGACTCTAATAAAGATCTACTTATATGAATCTAAACTCACTTGTACTTAGAATTTCCATTTTTTACATTCCAACTTCTTTGTATCAAAATAACTTTAAAATTTATGAGTAAAGGAAATAAAATTGGGCTATTTTGGCTGATTTTTCCAAGAGGAATGAAAAACTAACCACTTGGAAACAGCATGTGAGCTAGCTTCCATATCTCATAATTTGTGCTTTTTCTCTCTTTTTTTTAAACTCCAGTTCAAACCCTCATTATTTTTATAGATTTCAAACTATATGTGACCAAAACAGCCAGGTCAATTTTTTTTAATGATCTTTAGTTAGGCAGTCATGCACATTATTATAGAAGAATGAGAAGGTGAAAAAAACCACTAAATTTAGTAAGACCAGGCCGTGATTTTGGACATTCACTCTTGTTTGAAACTTTAATCTAAATCGAGTCCGTGCACTTCTTCATCTTGCTCAAACATACAGCACGTTTCAAAGAGCTGAAGAAACGGGTTGCTTTCGTTTTTGTTTTTTTTTCTCTCTCCCTCTTTTTTATTTTGAAAATGACACCTAAGATATCTATAGTTCTGTATTAAAATGACTTGGAGAAAATACAGAGAAGCAAAGAGGGTCTCTTGTCCTTGGAAAGGGTCTAATTCCAGAAACTCTTATCAGCTAACACGTGCCCGCAACCTCATCGGTTCAGCACACTGGGTGTTCTGTTCCTATAGATGAGTAGTAATGTGGATATGCGCCACCTTGGAAACACAGATGCCAAAGTCTAGGCACCAAAATCTCTGTGCAATGACAGTGCAAACAGAGGCCATGGCAGCAATGGGGGCAGGGACGTATCGAAGGAAATCCGTGAATTCTAACAACTCTCTTTTTCAGTCACTTGTCCAAAAGCACACAATTGGGTGGTCAAAGATGAACATTTCCACAACTGGTTCCATTATTGTCGCTGCAACTGTTGGGCTGAAACAATGTCTTTAGTTCAACTTTAATAGCCATTCCTGAAAAGATAATTATATTATGGATCTGAGAAATGTCATTTAAAGTGTGGCTGTTGAAATTGAGTTACAAATATGGTATTTAATTATAAAAATGTATACATGCATTTTATTGATAAATATATACAGCTGGTATTAAACTCTACAGATTTTTCTTTTCTTTTGTTGTGGTAGGAGTCAAAAGACCAGTAACATAACCTGGATTTAATCCCACAGTGTATAAAGTGCAAAAGAAATTTACTTTCCGAGTATAATATATAGTGTCTCACTACAGTGGTAGAAGGGAGTCATTGATAATAATTAAAATATGGGGCGGCACCTGTGGCTCAAAGGAGTAGGGTACTGGCCCCATATGCCAGAGGTGGCAAGTTCAAACCTAGCTGGGGCCAAAAACTGCAAAAAAAAAAAAAAAATAAATAAAATATGAACACTTTGGAATGGGAAGCAATCACTAAGTTTAAATCTGAATAACTTGTTTCCTATAGAGAATTCCCTGTGCCCTCGAAGACAAATTCTGTCTTTGAGATTTTTTGAGATGTTTTTGAGATTTTTTTGCTCTTTTAATCATCTGTCCTTTCCAACCAAGTGGGTCAATAGTGCACCCTCTTGACTCTCCACCACCTACAGAGGATTTCCAGAGCCCTGATTCACCAAGCCCTGACCTGCCAAATCCTCACACTACAGCTCTTTTCAGCACATCTCTTACCTCCTTTCCATCCACCCATGTCTTTTCTAGTTTTGGGCCCCATTTGTGGATTTGGATAATAAAAGGCTAAACTCTTCCACACTAGCTTATTTTCTCAAAATGCTCCATGTGGCCATTCTTACAGAAAAACTTATAGCATATTGGGACATACACTCTATCGTGTTTTCGTAAAACATAGGTGATCAAATAAAATGGTAACTAATCTTGACTGAATATAAGAATCTGCATTGTGGAGTTAAAGTATAGAATAAAAATAACACTGTGAGAATATTTAAGAACTTCACATAACGTTCTATAGATAAATGGAATTATTAAAAAGGATCGAAGGAAAGACATGGCATGATCATGTTGCTATGTAGGTGGCTGAAAATAAAAAATGCAAATGCTTTACTGAAACAGGTTTGGAAATGTGCAGACACAGAGAACAAGAAGCCAGAATAATAGTCAAAAGTGTGTCCCAGTTTTTGTAGGCAGGGAAGTTGGCACTGAGTGGAAATAATTTGAATTTTTCACTGAGTTTTGGTAATGGGTAATATATTCTCTATCACACTGGTTTATACATACACTCTGGGCAACAACAATTTGTCTGGTTATCTCACTAGAATACATCATGAACATATAAATATTACAGACACATATCTCATATCTTTTATAAGAATAGTCGTGTTGCCTCTCAGCAATTATCCAAAGTGTGTATAACTAATTGAATTGGATTAATGGGGTATATGGATTATTAGACTTTTACCAAACTATTTTTACTGTCAATTTGAAAGCAGTGAAGTGCCGTATTTCCTTACACTAATAACATATTTCTATTCAGATGACTTTATTCTAGGTGCAATATTTCAGCTTAAGAGATTATTATAATAAACATGAAAAGCTACAAGTTATTTATAAAAAGGATCTCCACTTTTAGTCCATGACTATTAAGTAGGCTAAAATTTCTAGTGATCACCAATAATATGCCTTATCAAGCTGATACATTATATGATTACATTTAAGTATATCGTTTTTACATAAATTATATCTATAATTATCTTAATCACCCTATTCATTTACTGAAATAAATCCTACATGTGATGGGAAGAGGTATCCCTTATGTTGTAGGAGGCCAATATTTCCACGTGCTGTTTCAAATGCAATCCCGTTTATGGTGGGGAATTTTCTTTGTCGTTTCAACATCTTAATATACACTGGATTTATCTGATCAATAGTGTGAAAAGTGTTTTCACTTCATCCGTTGTGATGGTTGATCTCACTGACTCTAAAATTGCCTCTGCTAGATTCAGTTTTTCTAACTGGCATCTGTGTCACCCGCCTCCATTACCTTCTCTGAAGAATTGGGAAAACAGTACTTAACCCCATAGAATTTTGTGTGGATTTAATGAATTACTCTGTGGAAATCATTTAGAACATGGATGACAGATGACAAACGTTCAAAAAATGATTGAATGTTATTGTTATTATTACTACTTTAAGAATACTTATTTCTGTTTCTTTAATTTAACTATCATTCTCTTTCTTTCAAAAATAAGCTTGTTAAAATATCGATTAGGTTTACCATCTCTACCTGTTTTTCTTAAATTTACTCTTTCTTTATTTTTATTTTGTCCTAATTCTCAAACTCAGAGAAGAATGGAAAGACTATTACTAAGAACACTCATGAATCTTCCCCTCAGGGTTACCGGTTGTTAATGTTCTGCTGCGTTTGCTCTAACATTCATTCTCACTCTCCCCAGCACACGCATGATCCAGAACACTTGTGACCAACTTTCATGTTACGTCATCACAACATTTTCTTCTAGTTGAGTTGAAGAAGACAAAATTCATTCTTCTGGCTCTTGCCAGTGAATGAGCCCGGAAGAAAGGATTTCTCAGTATTAGTGAGCAGGTTTAGTTCTCTATGAAATCCTAACTTTAAGAATTTCCCATGGCTTACTCCACTCCATATTATTCATTTTACTTTTTATTGTTTGGGATTGGTTGATGGTACAAAGAATGAGGTTACAGTGACTGCATTTGTTAGAGGAATTCCCTGTTATAATTGTGTCCTGTCCTCAAGTGGAGTGCCGAACACGGTGACCCATCCCCCTCCCTCCTCTCCCACTCCCTCATTCCCATCCCCTCTTTTATTCACTCACCTACTGCCTTCAGATCAGAGCAGAATACATTGGAATCTTGCTTCTCCATTCTTGTGATGCTTTACTAAGAAGAATGTGTTCCATCTCGATCCAGGTTCATACAAAAGTTGTAAACTCTCCTCCCTTTTTAGTGGCTGAATAGTATTCCAGGGTATACATATGCCACAGCCTATTAATCCATATTTATATCTTTCTCTTTTCACATACAACACGCACTTAACTATATATGTATGCTGTACAGTGAACTATATAATTATACATGTATTATCATGATATATAAAATATATAAACATTTAAGTGTAATGTAATGTTAAATAGATATTAATATACTTAAAATTAAAAATCTACAGTGATATTTCTGATTGTAATCTAACACCATTTATACTCATTTACTCTATTCTATAGCATTGCCCAAGTGGTCACAGAAATTATATACCAAAATACTATGCAATACAAACTATTAAATAAAATTCAAGATCACATACTCTTATTTTTCTCTTTTAACTGAAGGTATAGAGTAAAATATTGGCTTCAAATTTCATCAAATTAAACATTCACATTTTTGAGAATTTTGTTTTGAAATAATTATTAGCATGCAAAAAGTTACAAAAGATAATACAGAGATGCCTATGTATATCCTTCACACAGCTTCTCTCCAAAGTAACGTCTAACTAGCGATGGCATAACATCATAACCAGAAATCTATGTTGGCTCAATACTGTTAACTAGACAACAGATAGTATACAAGATTCACAAATATTATGTGATCCATTTTCACATTAAAATTTTCCCTCAATAGCAGTCTGACTTCTGTTCTTAATGCAATCTAATTCCTTCAGAGAAAGTCAACCCTATCTTGCCTGGATGGGGGTAAATGCAATGGACAAATGTGATACAATTTGTTTGTATAACGTTGTTTGGGATATTTATGCAGTATTTGACCCTGTTGATAACTTCTTTCTTTTGATCTATCTTTCCTTAGTTCAGAGACACTCCTCTTCTGTTTCAGTAGTTCTGCATACTTTTCTATGGTAGTCTTACTTTCCTCATGGAAAGTCAGGATTGCCCTCCAGCTTATACTATCTTTGGCCCTCTTCTGTTCCTTGCACTAGTAACACCGAACAGAAAGTCAACATATAAGTTCTGAATAAAGAAATTGAAAAATTCGCCTTTATAGAATACCATTTAGGAATATTTACAGTTATAAACAGGTTTATAAATCAATTTCTCCAACACAAGCAATTAGTATTCTTAATGTTGAATTCACTCAAAATTAGAGGTAAAAGGATTAATGTACACTGAAAGAGATTTTTCCCTACATTACTTTCTTTAATTTTGAGCTTTGTTAGTAGAAACTTAATTATAAAGTGGTCTGAAATGGTTTCAATTCTTTCAACATCCCTGCATTATTAAAGTTCCTTTTACTGTGATTAAATAAAGCCACTGGTTTCCAGGCATCATCTATCTGAATTCTGTCTTATTTAATTTATAGTACAATGAAAAGGAGACTAGAAAGCAGAAAAAAATCGAAGTGAAGAGCTAGGAATTGAGAGAGAGTGAAAGAGAGACAAGGAGCCATGTATTTGATTAGTTCAGAGGTGAAATTATTTTATAATCTGAAAACTGACATTGTGCTCTTGAAATATGGGATACACTCTATAATCATCCAAGAACACAGAGTAGGTGCTAAACATGCTCTTATCTACTTCATCTAACAATACGTCTACTTCTGAAATAGTAGACTATATATAAATGTAAGACCTCAAAATATTCTATTAATAATGTGAAATATATTGTCCACAGATATTTATTAGCATTTTAAATTAGGCATTGTGGTTCTTGCAGAATATTATTAATATTTTTTTACTAAAGTGTATAGATTTCCACACAAATATGAAACTCAACTATTTTATGATGTCATTCGAGGGGATATCAAATCAAATTTGAAGTATTTATTTCGAATAGGAGTTAGAAGGCTTAACTAAATAGCGATACACAAATGGGTAGCGAAGGCATTAATTAATTATACAATCATTATTTAAAATGAAGTTTAAACAATCTATGAAAATAAGAAAATGATTCAATATAAGCAAACATTAATTTTGAATATTAGAATGTAAATGTATGTTAGAAAGAGGATTAAAAGTCTCAAAATAAAAGATCTATCAGCTTAAAACTTCCAAATACAAATGACTTTGCAAAAGTATACAAAAGAAAAAAAAAGTGTGATGAAACCTTACTGCGGAAAAGGAATAGAAGAATTATTGTTAGGCATTGTGTTTTATAATATACTTGGTTTGTAAATATGTATTCAATTATGTACATTGGATAAATAGGAGAATGATATCAGAAAGAACATGTTTGTTTATCTACATTTGTTCCCAGCATGTTAATATTTTAAAGTGATGTTTAAAATACAGAAAATCCCATTGATGTACCATAATTTGGTGTTAAGATTCATTACTTAATATGACTTTAATTGCTAAACTTTCCAGTTTATTCAGCCATCTCTGGAATATTCAAGTGTAAAAGGAAAATTGTGAGGGCATAGTCTCCTTTGTTTAAAAAAATTATTAATGAAGATAGCTCCTCCTGCATTATATTTACTAACTATGGTAAAATTGTTCCCTATTTAAGTACAAAAGTAAATATCTTTTGGAATCTTCATTTCATAGAAAGCAAAGTTATTATGGTTTAAAGTCACAAAACATTGACTATCATTCCAGGTACAAATTCTAAGAGAGCTATGACTGTAGTAATATTTTTATTGGGATTGTTATTGCTTTTTTTAGGGCTCTGATTGCAGTCCTTAATTTTGAGTGACTGTCACCAAATCTATTGTTTTCATAGCCTGATAATCATTACTGTATGATTTTTCAGAATAAGAGAGTTTTTAAGACAATATATTTTTGTATCATCTTATGATTACCATTTTTTGGAAAAGTTATACAATAATAAGAATCATATTTATATTTACTCTATAAAACAAATATCTTCGTCTTAAGAATTTTCCATGGGAATAAAGTCAGTACAATTTAAAAAATTATGAATAATTACTTTTAAAACATTATTTATAAATATATTTCAATTTTCAAAAATAGAAGTTTATAACAAGTTACTATACATCAAATTAAAAACTTTTTAAATTTTTTTTTTTTTTTTTTTTTTTTTAGACAGAGCCTCAAGCTGTCACCCTGGATAGAGTACCGTGACATCACAGCTCACAGCAACCTCCAATTTCCGGGCTCAAGCGAGTCTCTTGCCTCTGCCTCCCAAGTAGCTGGGACTACAGGTGCCCGCCACAACACCCGGCCATTTTTTGGTTGCAGCTGTCATTGTTGTTTGGCGGGCCCGGGCTGGACTCGAACCCCCTAGCTCAGGTGTACGTGGCTGGCGCCTTAGCCCATTGAGCCACAGGCACCGAGCCTAAAATATTTTTTAAAATAATATTGCCAATATAGTAAATGGTAAAAATTACATAAAATAACATCAAAGAGAAAACAATATATCAAATAATAGCATAAGCGTAATGGTAAATATATGGAGTGTTGCTATGCATTTAGAAAAAATTGCAAAGGTAATCTCCAAAAGCTAAAATATCTTTTATATGGTAAAATCAGTTGAACTTCTGTCACATTCTTAATCTGTTTATATCATATTTTGGATGATTTACCTATATTCAGAATAATATTTATTATTTTACACATAATTTTGGAAAAATTATGTCATTATTTACTTTGAAAGGTAGTCTTTAACATTGAACAAGAAATAAACTTAATAATTAAAATTATAATATTAAGACTATACATTCTTTAAACTACTGCATTTTTTATTAGATAATAACTGTTTACATTATTGCATTTATGGGGTACAATGTGCTGATTTTATATACAATTTAGAATGTTTACATCAAACTGGTTAACATAGCTTTCACCTCACTTTTTTATTATTTCAAAAGATTTAGGGGGTACAAATGATTCTTGGTTACATGAATGATTGAATGATTTCTGTAGTGGTGGAGTCAGGGCTTGTAGTGTCTCTGTCATCTGAATGGTGTACATTATAGCCAATATGTAATTTTTGATACCTCACTCTACCAACCTCCTCCTTCTGAGTCTCCAATGTCTATTATACTATTCTTTGGACCTTACATACACATTGCTTAGCTCCCACTTATAAATGAATACATGCAATATTTGGTTTTCCATTCTGGAGATTCTTCACTTAGAGCAATGGCAGCCAGATCCATCCAAGTTGCTGCAGAATACATTACTTCAATCTTTTTAATGGCTGAAATATTCCATGTGTGTTTACATACTGCATTTTCCTTGTGGGTTGATGGGCACAGAATCAACCTAATGTACACTACAATCCCTGACTTCACCACTGTACTCTGTCTCTTCTCTCTCTCTTATTTGCTTCTTTTGCTCTCTTTCTTACTTCTCTTTCTCCACATTCTTCCTCCCTGTCTCCCTCTCTCTCCTCTTGTGGCTGATTTTGGAATGCCTGTTTTTTAAACTCAAGAATTTAAAGGATATAACATCTGTGAGTAGTTTCTTAGCCTGTCAGCCTTTTATTCCAGAACTCACAAATACTCCTCCAGGGTTGTGGGGGACGCGGGGGAGATCCCAAATGCTAGACTCACCTCTTGCTATTCTTTTTTTTTTAAAATAATTTTATTCAATCATAATTGTGTACATTGGTGCAATCATAGGGCAGAATGTGCTTCATATACAATCAGAAACATTTTGATCGTACTGTGAGAGATAGCCCTCATAGCATTTTCTTAATCACTAT
>CAUYRH010140866.1:0-14563 GCA_963574655.1 Perodicticus potto
TTTTATTGTTTATAAGATTTCTGGAATTGCTTGTTTTGTAAAATCATTGTGGTCTATGAGTTTATGACGGTTTGAACTTTGTTATTTAATTCAATTCATCGCTTAATTACTGTTTTCCTATGAATGATTATACTGTGGTTAATTTGTTAGCATAGCAGTATTCCCAGATAGCTTTTTTTTTGTTGGGAGGTTGGGCTTTGGGGGGGCAGAGTTAATACTTTACATGAAATATCTTATCTTATAACAGTGAGATTGCTTTCTCTTTTGTCTTGTGATTTTTTTTTTGAGGTGAAATTTAAGTTTTTGTGTGAGTAGTACTATTATACCTATCCTGAGTGTCTTGCTTGTACTATATCACATCATACCTTTGTTTAATTCTTAATAAACTATTCACTTGTAAAAACAAAAAAAAATTTTTTTTTTTTTTTTTTGAGATAGAGTCTCACTTTGTCACCCTCGGTAGAGTCCCATGGCTTCACAGCTCACAGCAACCTCTAGCTCCTGGGCTTAGGTGATTCTCTTGTCTCAGCCTCCAGAGTAACCGGGACTACAGGCGCCCGCCACAATGCCCAGCTATTTTTTTGTTGCAGTTTGGCTGGGGCTGAGTTTGAACCCACCACCCTTGGTATATGGAGCCAGCGCCCTACTCACTGAGCCACAGGCGCCACCTCATTCCTAGATTTTTATTCAAAGACTTATATACAAATGTCCATATCAGCTTCATTCATAATAGCCAAACATGGAAATAACTAATAAGTCAATCAACAGGTGGATGGACAAACAAGCTATGGCCCAGTCGTATAATGGAATACTACTTAGTCATAAAAGGGACAAACTAATAATGCTCACTTCATTTTTTTAAAAAAAATCAACTTAATAATTATACCTCAATTAAGTTGATTTTTTTAAAAAAAATGAATATGGACAAAGGATTAACAAAACTCTTCTCTTCTGCTTGAGAATCTGGCTTTTGGTTAACTCTTTTTTTGTTTTTTTCTTTTTGAGACAGAGTCTCACTGTGTCACCCTCGGTAGAGTGTCGTGGTGTCACAGCTCACAGCAATCTCAAGCTCTTGGGCTGCAGTGATTCTCTTGCCTCAGCCTCCCAGTAGCTGGGACCACAGGCACCACCACAATGCCCGGCTATTTTTTGTTGAAGTTGTCATTGTTGGCAGGCCCGAGCCAGATTTGAACCCACCAGCCCTGGTGTATGTGGCTAGCGCCCTACCCACTGAGCTACGGGTGCCAAGCCTTTTGGTTAACTCTTTAGCTATGTCCCCCTGGTAATCAGATAAAAAAGGCAGAATGTCAAAAGTGTGACCAGGCAACATAGCATATGGTAAAAATTACCCCTATTGCTGAGGTGCACATGGACAGGAAGAAACTATGGATGAACTGTGCATGCTTGATGAGAAGCCATAATTCTGGGCCTCCTGGAGGACAGTGACTCTTGAAATGGGGCATGTCACTCATGAAGACCCTGAAAGCTACACCTATGGAATTGTCATAAAACACAATAGTTCCTATGAAGCGTAAGTGCAGAACCCAAGGTGACTCTTACCCTGCCCAAAGTGGACTCCATCTTCTTGCAGAGAGCTGTCACCTAGCATTCCAAAGATACAGCCTTGAGGACTACATAAACCACTCCATAGATTCTTTCAAAGAAGGCACAACTCTGCAGCTAGCCAGCTATATTTCATCACTTACACCTTTCTGAGCAGAGGGATGCCAAGGGTGGTCTACATTGTCTTGTGCCTGTTTTGTATACTAAGACACTATAGTGGACACTGCAATGGATATTTCACAGAAGAGGAAGCACAAATGGCCATGAAACATATGACATGTTCAACCTGATACAGCATCAAAGGGATGCAAGACTAGTGCTAAAGTAGTGCCTGGCACAGATGAAGCTGAGGGACTGAACGAAATCAAGACCACAGTGAGATACCACTTGATGGGCAAAAATTAAGGAGCCAAGTATGAGAGAAGATACAGAGCAGGGAAATCACTTTACACCTAGCTGATAAGCAGATGAGTTAGTAAATCAGTTTGGCATTCTCTTGTAAAGTTGAAAACTCACATTCCTACAACCCAGAGTTCTACTGGGTTTTTTGTACTTGTATACCTGGAGACATGTATAAGCATCATTGCTCATATTAGAAAACCTATAAACAACTCAAACGTCCAAAGGCAAGATTATGGATATATAACTGTGGCATGTGCACAGAGTGGAAGAATATTCAATCAAAATGAAAGAATGATAGCCATGTGGAACAACATTGTAATGTTCTTGTTCTCTGACTATAGGTAATAGGATCAAAAATTAACAAGATAATAAAAGAATATGTTTGAGGCCTGGTCTGGTGGTTCATGCCTATAATCCCAGCATTCTGGGGGGCCAAGACAGGTGTATTGCCTGATCTCAGGAGTTCAAGACCAGCCTGAGCAAAGTGAGACCCTATCTCTATTTAAAAAAAATAGAAAAATTAACCAGGCATTGTGGTGGACACTTGTACTCCCAGCTACTCAGGCTGAGGCAAGAGGATCTCCTGAGCCCAACAGTTGGAGGTTTGTCGGTGCTCCATCGCTGTGCAAATAAAAGCAGCTGGGACTACGGATTGAAGGTACAAATGCCTGCAAGAGTGGGGCTTCCTATATTCCATGGAGAGCCTCGAGAAACCTATCCTTTGGCTTTTTTTTTTTTTTTTTTTTTTTGCAGTTTTTTGGCCAGGGCCAGGTTTGAACCCTCTGCCTCCAATACATGGGGCCTATGCCCTACTCCTTGAGCCACAGGTGCCACTCCGCCCATGGCCTTTTATTGAAGTATTATACAACAGGTGTGGGGGCCCACACACTAGAGCCACGTGCTTAATGATCACTACGTGCTGTTTCCCCACAGGCTCAACTCCCACCCTGCTGCACCACAAATGTCCAATGTAGGGGCGGTGCCTGTGGCTCAAAGGAGTAGGGCACCGGTCCCATATACCGGTGGTAGTGGGTTCAAACCCGGCCCCGGCCAAAATAAATAAATAAAAACAATAAAAGAGTTTGGAAAAACTTAAAAAAACAAATGTCCAATATAGAACACCTGCTTGCTAACAAGCAACCACTATTATCTCATTAATGCCTGCAGCTGCTTGAGGGCTTGTCTCCGGACAGCCAAATGTCTCCATGCAGGCTAGGAGATTGTCCCACTCCCAGCACCATCCTCAAGACCCGGTGGCTGCTTTTATAAGCCTGGTGCTCGGTCTCCTCCAGAGGTTGCCGTGAGTTATGACACTCTACCTAGAGTTACTGAGGGACATTGTCTCAAAAAATAAAATAATCTATTTGGAAACTAAAATACACTCTTTGTTGGCTAAGCATTGAAGCTTCTCAACAGGGATGCTTCTGCATTTGGGAAGAACAGATGTTGTGCTGGACCACCCTGCACAGTGCAAGGGGCTTAGCATTTTTTCCCCCAGGGGAAAGCACGAACGTAGTCCTCCACTACCACACATTATGCAGTTGAGTTTCCCACATTTGTGGGAATCGCAGGTGTCAGCACATCCGGAGTGCAATGGATAAGCCTCGCCCTGGGAAAACCACCTTCATGATCATGGTATCTCCCCTGCCAGGTAAGTATGGGGCTTAGCATTTTTGGCGCTGCCACCTCACAGACCTTGTGACACACATTTCCAAATGTACAGCCCCTAGGTAAAAACCACTGTCCCTCCCCAAGATAAAATACAAACTCTGACATGGTCTCATACCTTGTGTAATAAACCTCTGCTGATGTCCCCAGCCTTGACTCTCCCTTTTTCCCCACACTGCACACTTCTGCCATACTAACCTCCCTTGATTCTGGGTCTTTGGGTATTTACCCACCTTGACCCCATCTAGCATTCCTTTAACCTGGGCATCACCCTCTTTTGACTTAGATCTTCAGAAGTTCTTCCTCTGAGACACCCTGTTGACTTCTCAGCCAGGGTTAGGTAACCTTTGCCTCAGCTTCCCCTGAAGAGCCCTTTCCCACTGTTTGGTAACCCTCATTCATTTATCTGTGTGTGCCACTTCATTAACTCTCTGTGCTATACCCAACAATGCCTCCTAGTACACTCTATAGCACACAATTGGGACTCAGTAAATCTAATTAATCTTCATTGAATTGTCTTACAGAGTCCTTGAGTCCAACATGGAAGTAAGGGTAAAAAAGGACAGAAAACCCCCAAGAGACAGGAGAAACAAAAGAAAAAGAATTAGGGGACTTGCTTCCTGATACCAATCTTTCAGGACTTTTAACTTGTATAAAAGAACATGGTGATTTTCCTTCTGCTCCCTTTCCATTCCCAATGCTACTGTCCTACTTGAGGGTCACATTGCTCTGGGTTTGAAAAAGTCTTTACTTTTGATGTGGCCAAAGAAGGAAGAAGAGAGGAGACACATTCCTAGGACCAGGCAGAAAAAGGTTGGCCAAAAACCTTCCAAGGGAAGAAGTGAAGCTTCCCCAGGGGAAAGCCTGCCCCCGAGATCTGTCTAGAACCCAGCAAGGTCTGAACAAGGAGGAAAAACCAGCTCTAGATCCAGAAACCAGACTTCAACCCAAGGGCTAACAAGTACAGGCATGGGAGCCTGGACAGGCTCTGGGCCAAGAGCAGGGAGGCCTAACTGCCTGGAAAGAAGGCTGGCAGTGGCCTACAGGGTGGGCTCTAATCCTGCCAGTGTTGACAGGCGAGATCCAGCTTGGTGGTCTCATCAGAACAACTCAGTGCAGCCTGTCAGTCATCAGACCATTACACTCTAGCACATCATGACAGCAGTTCTTCACCTGGGGCTCAGGCAGGTGCAGAACCTGAGTCTCAGAAGTCTGGAATCACCACCAGGTGTTCATGCCTCAGCACTTACCATATGTCACCTGCCCCTAAAGACCAACTGAGTGCAGGGTTATCATCCCCACTCCACACAGTCCATGCCCATTCTCACCCACACAGCCAGTGGAGGGCTGGCTTTAAATGTTGCTCCCCAGATGAGGGCCTAAAACCAGTCCACTCTGTGGCCTGTCACTTCCCTCTGTGTGTTCAGAAATTCCTCATGAAAATTCCTTTCTTTATTTTTATTTTTTTTTTCACATGAAAAGTCTTTATTGAACCTCTTGTGAAAAAATCTATACAATGGCTACAGATAACATGACTGTAGAGTCTTTACTCCTTCGCCTTTTTGCCAGCACCAACATTATATTAGCCTTTGCCGTCCCCCTGACTTTCTTCATTCTGTTCTTGCATTTCTTTCACTGCTTTCTTGACATCTTTTTCTTCTCATACGGGCCATGCCTTGCAAGTCTATGTTTGGGTTCATTTTTCTTTGCATAATCCAAAGAATCGTAAATCATGCCAAAGCCCATTGTCTTCCCATCACCAAAGTGAGTTCTGAATCCAAATATGAAGATGACATCGGGTGTGGTCTTGGACATTTTGGCTAGTTTTTCTCTAATTTCTGTCTTTGGTACTGTTGCCTTCCCAGGGTGAAGGACATCAATGGCCATTTGTTTCCTCTGAAGGAGTCGGTTAGTCATAAACTTCCTGATCTGGACAGTTACTGTGTCGTTCATGATGGCGGGCAATCCTCCATGAAAATTCCTTTTGAAGAGTCTGTTCCAATTCAGCTGAGCTGAGGGTTGGGGAGAGGGCCGCCTTACCTTTCCACTCAGGAACAGGCAGTATCTGAGAGACGGCGCCTCCCAGGTCTGCCTTGGCTGCAGGGGCCAGCATGAGTGTGATGGAGGCACCAGACCAGGCCCAGCGTCCCAGAGCAGGGTCGAGACATAGGCTGGAGTCAGAGCAGGCTCATGGGTGCACGGGGTGGACACAGCACCCAACTCAGAAGAGACTGGGAGAGGAGTAAGTAGTGTCTACGGCTAGACCATCATCCATAAAGCCAGGAAGTCCAAGGTGAGCTATTGGAGGTGCCGCGTGGTGGATATACAGGAGATGGGGGAGCCAGAAGGGAGGTCTGCTCTTCACACTGTGGCCAAAGAGCAAGGGCGTGGGCAGGCCCAGGCAGGATGCCTGTGTTTGCTCCACAGGACTTACCGGGAGCCTTCGACAGGGTTGGCAGTGGACCCCAGGGACTTAACAGAAGCTACTGTCCTGCTTCTCTGGGGCTCACCAATCATATAACCATGAAAACTGGTCCTTTAAACAGACTTTAAACCAGGGACAGTTCTTTGAAAAGAGCAGCCCATTCCTCTACTCTAAACTCTCCTAGCCACTGCATCTCACTGGGTGTGAAATCCAAAGCACTTATCCCACCTGCAGACCCCATCCTGGGCTTATCTGATTCAGTCTTCCTTTTTCCCACATGGCTCAGTCCCTCCATCTTATGGGCCTTCCGATAGTCTCCAAAAACACACGCACGCTGCTCACACTCCCCAGGGCCTTTGCACTGGCTGTCCCCTCTGTCTGGTAGGCTTTGCTCTTTCTTTCTTTCTTTTTATTATTATTATTTTTTTTTTAGAGAAAGAGTCTTACTTTGTTACCCTCGGTAGAGTGCTGTGGCATCACAGCTCACAGAAACCTCCAGCTCTTGGGCTTAGGCGATTCGCTGGACTTAGCCTCCCGAGTAGCTGGGACTACAGGCACCTGCCACAATGCCTGCTATTTTTTTGTTGCAGGTTGGCCAGGGCAGGTTCAAACCCGCCACATGTGGCATATGGGGCCGGCACCCCACTCACTGAGCCACAGGCACCACCTGGCTTTGCTCTTTCTTATTCTCTACTTTCTTTCAGGTCTTCTCCCAAATAGTCCCTGTCAGGAAGGCCTCCCAACCACTCTCCAGAGGCAGCACTCTGCCCTCTTGCTCTTCCCTCCCCTGGTTCACCCGCCTCACGATGTACACCCTCAACACGACCACCCCTTTATATGCCAACTGCCGGCTGTCCTCCAGAATGTCATCTTCAGAGCAGCAGGCCCTTTGCTGTGCTCCCTGAACCTGTAAGAGATGGTGCTTGATGCTTCCTGTGGAGCAAAGAACCAAATGCACAGTCCTCACAATGGCCATGAGAGGCATCACCCACAGGGAAACTGAGGCATGGAGAGGCTCACACAGTCCCTGGTCGCTTAACCATAACTAGCAGAGCAGGGACCCTCTGTGTGATCCCAGTGCCCCGCAAGGTCTGTGCCCTGCTGTTTCTCCACCCATACTTTGTGAACACCCTCTGGGCAAGGAATGGGGCTGGGGGGCCTGCTGCTCCCATTCTCTGTCGGCATACAGCCTGGCTATGCTGGAAGCTCCTGCCAATATAAAGAGCCAGAGAGACAGCAGGGACTCCCACACAGACATGGTACCCTCGTCCAGGACCCCCAACATGCCTGGCACCGGGCAGGTTTCTAAGATCTATGGGTTGATGAGAAAACACACCTAGCTTTACTCTTTCAGACAGTATCCTCACTGCTTTATGTGTGCTCCCGGTCTGATACTCACAGTGACAGCAGGAGGAAGGAGCATTACTATTCCTACTTGGTGGATGAAGAGACAGGCACAGAGAGTAGAGTCAGGGCCAGCCCCAGTCCCACCTGAGAAAGCTGACAAGTGGGGCTTCTGTCTCTGGTTTGCTACGGCTGAAAGAAGGGTGACCAGTCTGGCAGGACTGATGGAGATGGGGAACCCTGAGGGGTGGCACACCCCATGGGACTTGGAGGAGATGTAAGGGTTAACTGAAGATCAGGGGTGAGGGCAACACAGGTCTGTGGTTGGGGCTTTGCAGTCTGCAAAGAACCAAGTGCTTGTGTCTTCACCCCAAACTCATACATTGAAATCTAAACCCCCTCTCCCATGTGATGGTATTAGGAGGTCATGAGGTCACAAAGGTGGACCCCTTATAAAAAGAAACCAAAGAGTTTGCTTCCTCTCTCTCTTCGTACACTCAACCATATGAGGACACAAGAACACAGACATCTCACACCAGGAAACAAACCCTCACCACACACCAGGTCTGCCAGCACCTTGACCTTGGCTTTCCCAGCCTCTGGAATGGAGAGAAATCAAAGTTGTTTAAACTGCCTGGCCACAGTAATCCACTATAACAGCCACACTGACTAAGACCAAGTCTAAGGGTCTAGAAACCCAACCACATGCCTCCTGGTGACCCTGGTATCAGCTTGCTCTTTCCTTTAGAGCCAGCTGCTCTGCCCTCCATTGTTTTCAACTCTCAGCCTAGTGACTGCTGGTCTCCCCAGCTCTCCCTTTCCTTGCTTCCTTCCAAATAATGCTTTGTAAAAAGCAGAGAAGAACCAACAATATGCAGGCTCCAAAGCCTGACAGAGCCCTCCTGGTCTCTGCCCCTGGCCTTTAGTCTCTGAGCCCTTCATGAGAGGTAAGTGGATGATCCCTGGGGTTGGTGACTAAGGTCATGCCTCCAGAAGTCTCTGCTTCTCACCAAGACCTCAGGAGCCTTTGCCCTGAGACCCCCTTTTGCCATTTCCTGGTTGGAGGGTAGACAAGCAGGTTTCCCTCCTCCCCTGGGGGCCATCTGCCTTCCCAAAGCCCTCCAGACTCATCCAGGGGACAGTGGGCTCCTCAGAAACAGGGACATGTCCTCAGACACTCAGAAGACCAGTTAGCCTGCTAGCCA
This sequence comes from Perodicticus potto, assembly GCA_963574655.1. Lineage (NCBI taxonomy): Eukaryota > Metazoa > Chordata > Mammalia > Primates > Lorisidae > Perodicticus > Perodicticus potto. Next base: position 8,608 of record CAUYRH010140866.1, read on the forward strand.
CCACAATATTTTCTCCAGCTTCATGGTAGGATTCTTTTAGAGGAAAAGAAAAACAGTTAAATTAAAAATGCATTCATACACTTACTGAGCATCTACTACATGCCAGGGCCTGTGCTGGGCTCTGTGGCCCTTGTCCTCTCCTAGGATATCACTCTGAGATTTCCTTCTGGGCAGAGCTTAGCCCCAAAAGGGTATCAGAAAGGTGCCCCTCACCTCTCTGGCAGCTAGGCAGAGAAAGACTGCAGCAAAAGAGTTGGGGCTAGAGGCAAGAAGAGCAGATCGGCAGCTAGGCCTCCTGCACCAAGCCCTGACCTTGGCAGCTGGGAAAGTGCCGAAAGATGCAGGGGCCCTTGGGGAAAGCCCAGGCACTTAACATTCTGCACCTCAGTACCCTCACCTGTCAGATAGAGTATTGTCCTCTTCAGGGGGGTGTTAGGACTGTCACATCAGTGCCTGGTATACAATAAGCATGCAATAAGTGTCAGCCACAGCCCTTTCATTGTCTGAAGTATAAGAAAGGGGTAGAGAGGAGTTGCCACCGACATCCAGGAAGGGATTGGCAGTCAAATACCAACTGAATCTGTTGGAGCATTGACTAGACTAATTTTCCCAGGATCTCTCTGCCAGCAACAGGATGTGACCACGTGCTGGCAGAGCCAGAGGTCGAAAACCATCACAATAGGCAGGATTGAAATGATCACATGGCCAGTATTGCTAGATGTGTGTTGGCCACGTGCAGTATATGGCTCCTTCCCAGCAGGTGCTCTCAGCAAGTCCAGCACAAGGCAGCATATTACAGCCTGTCCTTATGGGTGTGTATGGGGTAAAGTGGGAGGGGGTGTGGACAGAGGGCTCCAGGCTACAGGCCCCTGTCCTTCACCAAATTTATGCCTTGATAAAAATGGCTTTAGAAAGAAGCTTGTTAAACTTGCAAAGAATCCCAAGCCAAGAGGGGAGCAAAGATCCCTGGACGCCTTGCCAGTCTGGAACGCTGAGTGAATCTAATGAGGCAAATGTGAATGGGAACAAAGTGCACAAAAGCCAGTGACCCAAACCCGAGGAGGAGAGCTGACACAGCACAGGCAAGTGGAACAGCACTGAAGGGTTGTTTACAGCGAGTTACTAACAAGCACATGAAGAATGTGGGCTCTGAGTGAGTGCCAGAAGGTTCCCGTCAGCCCTGAAGTCAGAGCCATGGACCACAGAGTGATGCCATCCAAGAGTTCAGATGAGCAGAACTGAAGGCAGGGTAGGGAGGCCCAGTATCTCCCACTTGCCAGACTCTCACCCACAAACACATGATCCAAATTGATGTGGAGAAAGTTTTGGATGAATCTTCATTCTCCTAACTTGTGCTACTCTACCTCCGAAACTCAAATCCAATAGATCTGGATACCAAAGAACACTCTGTATATACAAGATAAAAATAATATTAGGGAAACTGGAATGAAGAGGAAATAAGACTAGAGGGAGCAGAGGACGTCTGGCGGAGGTCAGCACCAGAAAAGGCTCAGGCAGCTCAGCTCACTATTCTGGGGAGGCTGGGGGCCTGCTGAGTGCCTCTCCACCACATGCTGTAGCTCTGAGAGGCTGGCAGCAGCAGAGACTCAGTGGCCAGGCAGAGGGGCTGCGTTCTTTCCTGGCTCCAGACTGCAAGAGGAGGAAGGGAACAGGGCAGGAAGAATCTGCCTACAGCTCTACCCTCACTCCTCCCCATGGTCCATCTCCACCTGCTCACTTCTCAGGCTTGTGAGTCTGTGACTGGCCAAATCACTCTACTCAGCCCTTGATATGTCCCTAAAGACTTTTGGTCCCTAAAACTGATGCACTTTTCAGTCTTTATCTCGTCTGACCTCTCAGCAGTATTAGATGCCTATGCTGCCTCCCGTAGCCTTCAAGTATCCTGTACCTGAGGCTTCCCCAGCCAAGCCTCCCCGGGTCTTCCACCATCCCCATGGGCACTTCTGCTCTATGTTCTCTGCAGCCCTGTGCTGGGCCTTCTAAGCACAAGGGCCTATGCCTAATTCTGTCATTCAATTCAGATTCCTGGGTGACCTCATCCACTCATATTCAGTTGCCATCTAGAAGGTGATCACTTCAAAGTGTAACTCTCCAGCCCAAACAGCAAGTTCTCCTCTGAGTCTTGAGGCTGAGCAACTTCCAGCCTCCTTGACATATCTCCTTGACATCCTGACCTCAGCAGCACATCCAAACCTGACTCAGGATTTTTACTTTAAATTTGGTCTTCCGGCTGGGCACAGTGGCTCACGCCTATAATCTCAGCCCTCTGGAAGGCTGAGGCAGGTGGATCTTCTGAGCTCAGGAGTTCAAGACCAGCCTGAGCAAGAGCAAGATCTCTATCTCTACTAAAAATAGAAAAACTAAAGAAAAAAATGAAAAACTAGCCACGCATTGTGGTGGGCACCTGTAGTCCCAGCTACTCGGGAGGCAGAGGCAAGAGGGTTGCTCAAGCCCACAGTTTGAGTTTGCTGTGAGCTGTGACCCCATGGAACTCTACCCAGGACACAGAGTGAGACTCTGTCTCAAAGTAAACAAACAAACAGACTTGGTCTTCCTCCCTAATGGGTTTGTATAATCAACAGCTCCACCAGCCCCTCAGAAACTGCAAAGCTAACCCTGCCCTCGCTCTCACCCTTATCCCCACTTAAAATCTATCCCCAAGACCATCCATCCAGTGCCACTAAACATTTCTCAGCTCTTCCCACTCTCCCCACAGTGCTTTCTGCAAACCAGCCACCATCACCACTTCCTTGGTTGACTTGCCATGGCCTCCTCACTATGCACCACTCGGCAGCTCTTTCCCACACCCCTTTCCTTAAAGGCCTTCCAGGGCTTCCCAAGGCCTCAAGATGAAGATCAACATCAGTCCCATAGCCATAGATAGGCCCTGTCCCATCCTGGGCTATCCACCCTTTCCCAGCATACATGTCCATTCCCCTCATCCTCCATTCCACCACTTTCCCTTCCTTTGGTGGAACATAGGCTCCTCAGCCTATGCTTAGGCTGTTCCCTCTGTTGGAAAGCTCTTCCCATACCCAATACTCTTCTACCACATCATCTTAATCGGCACGTCCCAGGGAAAGCTGCCCTGACCGACTGGATCTGCCCTCTCCCAGCACTAGGGCCTTCTCCACACAGCACTCCTCACACAGAGGAGAAACTCGGCATTCAGTGTGGCCACTCAGCGCGTGCTTGCTCCCCACTGGACTGCCAGGTTGAGAAGGCAGGGACAATGCCTGTCATGACTAGCACTGACTCCCCAATTCCTAACACATTATCTGCCACATGATTGGTGCTCAACATACATTTTTTAAGAGGAAAGAGCACTGGTACATTGGCGTATCAGTCAGAGTTCTTTTATATTAAGAGGTTTGCTTTAAGGAATTGGTTCATAAAACTATGGGGACTGACAAGTCCAAAATGTGTAAGGCAGGCTGGAAACCCAGGCAGGTTTTCTATGTTGCAGTCTTAAGGCAGAATTCCTTCTTGCCCAGAAAACCTCAGGTATTTTTGTCTTAAGTTCTTCAACTGAATGAATGAAGCCCACACACAACCGAAGGTAACCTACTTAAAGTCAACATTTTGCAGATGTTAGTCACTTCTACAAAATCCCTTCACAGTAAGGTTTAGACTAGAATTTGACCGAACACTTGGGTACCTAAGCTAGTGACATTTACACATAAAATGTGACCATCACAGCAGCATCAACACAAGGAGAGGCCCACAGTGGGACAATAGCATTAAAAATTTATTTTCACATGTTGCAGGAAAGCCCAGCAGAGACACTCTATAGAGGGGTGACTGAAGAGACCTCATCCCTGGTCCCTAGGGGCTCTGGTCTGTGGAGGCAGTGACTTAGCCAGGATTATAGTCTGGGGCATCAGAGCAGGGGGTGGGGGCAAGCCCCCCATTGTGAGGTCTGGGTAGAATGTTCAACTCATACTGATCCCAGCCCCAGCTGATCTTCTGCCCCTTCCTCATTCCCACCCTCTACCAGAAGTCTGCCCTATTCCTGGAATTCCCCATCCTCTCCCTGCCCTATGAAGAGGTTTGAGAGCAGATGTCCACAGAGCCAGTGGAGGTCATGAGGACAAGGCCTTGCTCAGTACTCAAGGTCAGGTCCATGGAGTTGGACCTGACCTTGAGGACAGCTCTAAAAGGATGCACTATGAGAATTCAGAGTCCAAAGTTGTTGAATGAAGAATGTGGTCTTAGGTTTCTGAAGGACTAAAGTCAGGAAAATTCGAGGAGCTGGGGATTGAGATCCAGGTGCAGAGGAGGCACCACTGTGGGATTTAGAACCGGAAACCCGCGTCACCAAAAATGGAAACACCAAGATGCGGGGAGACAGGCGCTTGGATGAAGGACCTCCTGGGCCAGCAGTGAGAGAGATTCTGAGCACCTGGGGTCAGAAGAAATCATGGGCTGGTGTCCAGGCAGCCAAGACAAAGCATCCCCAGAAGGCTGACAGGCTAAATCCAGCCACATTCAAGATGGAAAGGAAGGGGCACCCTAGCCAGGAAGGCAGGGTAGGGAGTGTTCATTCAACAAATATTCACTGATTACCCACCCACACTGAGTCAAGCCCTTTGCTGGGCACTAGGGATTCCAGAGTTGTGGCACAGTCCCTGCGCTCACTATAAGGTGAGTGTTAAGGAGCAAACTGCACGGAACTGAGGGCAGTGCTAAGACACAGGACACATCTGCTGTCAAGTGGGTAGCGATTAGTTTGCAATGGGAAAGAAGAGGCTTCAGAGAGGAGACACCTTGACAGCAAAGTTAGCCAGACAGAGAAGGAATCAGGGCATTTTAGGCTGAGGTAAGGCCTATGCACAGTCCTGCAGGCACGGAGAGCTGAGCCTGTTAGAGCAGAGAGAGCAAAGAGGAGGGCACAATCTCTGACCTCACAATACCCAGGGCCCACTGGGCTAGCCTTGCAGACTCTGTGCCCTCCTTCAGCCCGGGCAAGGCCCGGGGCCCTGGGCAACCTCCAGGTGCAGTGCCCTCCCGTTGGCCGCACCCTTCCCGCTGCCCCGGGGCATGTCTCTACTTGCCAATTATGAGGGGCTTCGGCAACAGATAGAGAAGCTGGTGCGGGAAAATGAGGAACTGAAGAAGCTGGTGCGGCTCATTCGGGAGAATCACGAGCTCAAGTCTGCAATCAAGACTCAGGCAGGTGGCCTTGGCATCAGTGGATTCACCAATGGGTTTAGCGAGGCAGCAGCAGGCACTCCTTCACACCAGAGTAAGAGTCCTGGGTCCATGGAGAGTGGGGAGGGAAGGGTGAGGCTGCGCCAGAGAGGACAGACTGTGTGCTGGGGTTGAAAAGTCATGAAGGGATGGCATAAATAGTAACAAACTAGCAGGACACTGATCCCACCAGGTGAGGGGAGGGTGAGGACACAGGACCATCAGGATGAAAAGGGCAAAACTAACCCCCAATCTCATTCACCTGATGATAGACATCCCTACACAAACTCCTTCCCTCAAATGAATTTCCAAACAGCTCCAAAGATTAAGAATTTCCCAGCTCTGGAATCCAAATGTGCTTCCCTACTGGGTCCAACGTGTCAGTAATCCTCATCCTCCCACCCTGGACCCCCCATCCCTTGCCATTAGCACCCCATCTTTCTCCCCACTTACCATCCAGTTGGAAACAGCCAGTAGGCAACTGATGCCCTAAGTCTAGAAGCTGAGGAGAGAAACTAAGACTGAAGCTTAAGGTTTGGGAATTTGTTAATGTGAGTCAGAAGCCTTGGGGCTAGAGATTTACAGAGTACAGAGAAGCAGAAGAATGGACAAAGAAATTGTAGGTGTTGGCTCGGCGCCTGTGGCTCAGCGGGCTAAGGCGCCAGCCACGTACACCTGAGCTGGCGGGTTCGAATCCAGCCCGGGCCCGCCAAACAACAATGACGGCTGCAACCAAAAAATGGCC